>WSXT02225346.1:0-16623 GCA_011762715.2 Neuroterus valhalla | reverse complement strand
TGGCGGCTCAGCCTTCAATTAGATTTACGACTTTCCATTGGATTGTGCATCCAGTGTATTATATATAGAGATCAGTGATGCCAACCCCTTCCACATAACCCAACTTTTATAACATCATTATAATCTGGTTGAAAGAAAATACATATTCATCCGACCGCTCGAACGTGTTGAAGACCGATGCACATAGGGGAAAATATGCAAGAGAAGGTCACTTCGTACAATATCATGTCATTGGACTTCACTGGAAATGTTTTCACCGAATATATGCTTTGGATACATTAACTACTGTATTTGGCAGAATATTTAACATAACTAGAAGAATCGTTATCCAGGCATAAAAAGTAATATAAAAACCAAAGACAAGAATTCTGTAATATACAGTTTAAACAATTACCCGCTTTGTAATTGTTTTATACTGCGCATGTATAGTGTGTGCGTTCTTTCTTTGATCCAACTAAGGTTGACAGGTTTCGAATACAATAATAAGATATATAACCGTATCTTGAATTGTACTTTTCATTTTATTGCAAATTTCTTAAACGTCTAAGTAGATGGAAATGAAAATTTGTCCATTTTCAATACCTGTTAATCATTTCGAAACAGAGGGTACTTGAACATATCAAAAATCTGCATCAATATCGAATCGTCAATTCCGAATGATTTATTCTAATATGTATTTTTCCGTTCAAGCAATGTAAATTCAATTTTGTGAATTTCAATCATAACATCTATAAGTTTTGGAATAAAACATGTTCTGGATAAATGGTTGAGAATAAATAAATAATAATAATGAATCGTTAATTGATAATCTAATAAATTATACAATCAAAAATCAATAAATGTTTGGAGTAGACGTTTCAATTATTTTATATATGTTGCCAACATAAACTTTCAATATAGAAAATTCAAATTTATTGGGAAAAGCGATTCAAATTTAAGACAATATAAGTTTTTTCATTACGTAACAGAATAATCAAAACGAACAGTTTGAAACTGACGCAGGCTCAAAATACTTTTCAATACATATCTACTTTCATATTTCCAAAAATATTGAGAAATCGATAAAGGAATCCATACCATAATCATGAAAACAGGAATATGCATACAAGGGAATACCACCAATTGTAAATTTTATCTGCAGATCCTAATTCTTGTTATTAGAAAACTCAATGTCCAAGTATTAATTCTTTAGAGCAGAAATATTTTTTTGTAGCAGTTCTCGAAAAAATCGAATCGGAAATATCCGCTGCACGTCATCCAGAGTTTGGCAAAATTATTTTCAATTGTCCGGTAGCTCAGGTGGTAGCGCTTTGGCTTTATAACCGAAAAGTGGCATGTTCTATTCTCAGTAACTGCACTGTTTCCTATCTATTTGTTATTTATTAAAAGTTTTCTGGATATAATTTATCCCTAACATCTACTAACGACTACTTTCTGAAAAAAGTAACATACAAAAGCATTGAAATCAGTACAGGATTAATATGCAAGGAAACCTTTACACTGGTAATCTTGAAATTCTAAGAACGAGTATGTTGGCTTTATATATTCTCATCCTTAGGGGAAAGAGTTGAAGCTTTATTTAATCGTAGTGGAATGAACAATTCTTGGTTGAGAAATTCGTGGGATGCTGTGCAAGAAACAACCTCTCTCATTTTGAAAATAATGTTCGTCACATCATAAAACATCATAATACTATTCAACTTAGTTTCATTACTATGCGGAGGCTATTTATTTGTGCCACTTTTCTATCCGTATGTAACTGATTATGATGTGACGAACATTATTTTCAACATGATAAAGGTTGTTTCTTGTACAGCATCCCACGAATGTCTCAACCAAGAATTCTTCATTCCACTACGATCAAATAAAGCGTCAACTTTTTTCCCTGCGGATGAGAATATATAAAGTCAACATACTCGTTCTTACAATTTCAAGATTAACAGTGTAAACGTTTCCTTGCATCTTAATTCTGTACTGATTTCAATGCTTTTGTATCTTACTTTTTTCATTAGGTAGTCTTTAATAAAAGGGGTCATTTTTATGATTTCTGGCTTTTATACATTGGCGATGTTCGGAGAGGGGGGGGGGGGGATTTCATACCTTTTTTCATTTTTTGAAATTCGTCGTTCAAGAAACGTCTTAAAACCTGGCATTGGGAAATGCGAACGGTATCGTTATGATAATGTAATTGAGTGAGAGATCTTTATATTATGATGGGTATACTTATACTTATTCTTGGCAACTGCAGTAATCTAGTGTTCATCTTCTTTTCCTGTATATCAACCATAGAGATATTATAGATAGAGGAGGCAAGCCAGCACACAACGTGGCATCGGAGAAAAAAGAGACAGAAGGATGGGGACAAAAAGAGACAGAGAGAGCCGTGGGTTACTGTTGTATCTTTCTAACACATGCGCTATAGACAGAGATAGCCTAGACCCAATAATTTTTGCTATAGTTTGCCTGCGGACACTTCCACTTACACGAGAGCCTATGGCTTGTATTCTCTATCTATAATATCTCTATGATATCAACAATGCTATATAATAATGATCTGTGAAGGAAGTTGTGATCCATACTATCTATTTCTTATTGAGTATTTGATATTAGGTAATTTCCTTATTTTGGGCGTTGTAAAAAAATGTACACATTTTTCGCATTTTTTTGCCATTTCGTTGTCGTTATTCAGGTGCACAATTTCTCGTTCAATCGTCTTTTCTGGTGTCATGCAAAGTTTCCCAAAAAATTTATTTCTTGATTCTTTATTATTATTTCTGTTCCATACAAATGAAAATTTTGGATCTTTTAAGAGAATTCAAGAAATTTTGCTACTATGATCTTGTGGGGCTTCCTGAGTGGAATAAATAGTTGAAAATAGAATGCTTGGACCTATCAAGTTTTTGTCTATCCTCGATGTTTTGGGTTCTCATTCAGAAGATGAACATGTATGTCAGTATGCCAGTCTTCTTCCACCAAATCCATGGTCTCGGACATGAAAATAAAATTGAGGCAATTTAAAACTCAATATCTTCACCAAACAACAGTGAATAGGGAAGAAGCCAAAATTGTTAGTCATGAAAAGTTGCACAAGATCTCTTCAGGCAGAAAAAATATTTTCTGCGAACACGTCAGTCTGTCTGAATATATGTCTGTCTCTCTGTGTTTTGTCTGATAGTACAATAATTTCCGAAAAATCTCCTGATAAGAGTACATTATATAATAAGGAAAAATTTGATATTACTATCAATCGATCATGAATCAATCGAAAATCCTTTATCAATCAATAAACCATAAATCAATCAACTATCGATCAATCAATAATTCAACCATCAATCAATCAATCATCAAATTATAATCAATCAATCATTCATCAAACATCCAATATTCAATCATGAATCAATCATTGATCAATCAACAATAAATCAACAATGAATCATCGAACAATCATCCATCAATCAACAATCAATCACCATTCAATCATCAATCCATTATCAAACAAAATCCAATCAATCATCAATCAATAATCAATCATCAAATAAATAATCAATCAATCCTAAATGAAAAATCAATGAATCATGAATCATCAATCATTATTCAATCATCAATCAAACATCAATCAATCAATCAATCAATCAATCATTGATCAATCATCAATCAATCTTCAATCATCAATCATCAATCAATCATCAATCAATTATCAATCAATTATCAATCAATCATCATCAATCAATCATCAATCATTGACCATTTTTTTTTTCTTAATAATCCTATTAATCTCAACTGAGAATATCAATTATTCCGTCCCATGAAAAAAACTTGATTTCCCTAAACTTTATCATATTTTTTTCAAACAATTTGATTTTTTTTTTAAGTTATCAATTTTCTATTTTGAAATTCTAATTCACTTAATACTTGATGTTGAAAAAACCCGACGACAATTCTGGATCCAAACATGATTTGCAGAAATTACTAGAAAAACTAGTGACATTTATAGAAAATGAATTTGATCTTGTTCGCGAGCTATCAAAATTTGAATTTTTGATTATTTTACATTAAGTTTACGAAGTCAGAATAATTGTGAAAAGGTCAATGAAGTAAAGTACTGTAAAGAAACTGAATGCACTTTGGGTAACATTTAAAATACTATGTAGTTAGAGCGATCTTTATTTGAATCAAATACCTGTGAATAAATAATTCAACGATTAAACAATATGCATAAGTTAGCTTTTGTTCGAAACGAGGGACTTATCACTTTCTAATCAGCATGAACGTTAAAATTCCACGTCCATCTTACTAAAGTTATTGACATTAAAAAGAACGTACGCGCCTTATTAGCTGGAACGGAATCGGTCATACTACAAATCGCGTAAACTCATAGTATCAATACCGTGATCGCACTATGCAGTGATCTGACTTCTAGCGGACGCTCTTTATGAGCGTTATCTACACTTACCGCAGTAACTGCGTGCAGTGACTCTATTCTCGTTCTTATACGAGTCCTCATATTCATTATTTCGTTTTTTCCCAGAAATTATTCGGGTTTGATTTCCTATTAGTACTTTCGTCTTGATTTTCGTCAAGATTTTCGTGTATGGTTCCTTTCATCAGTAATATATCTGTGAGCTAACTTGTAGATATATAAAATTTGTTTTTTGGAATGAGGACGAATAAATCTGACTTCCAGCTCGATCAAAAATTATAATGATCATTTCAATCAATATTTTCGATTGTTCATTAATCTAGTACCTCCAGAACCGAATTTCGAAATCATTTTCAGCTCATAATTTTGGTCTTTTTCGAGATTTTTTTCCGCGCTATATAAATTTTTGGAGTCTTATACTGGAGTCTTAATGGAGTGTCTGATCGTTGGGCTCCCCGAAAATACCAACTCAATTTTCTGGCTGGAACTTTTCACGTTGAAAACCAACCCCTATTGTCATTAAATTTTTTTTTCATTGCAAATTTCAAAGTCTCAATGAAGTTCATGATTTTTGGGCTTCTAAAATACACCTACCCCGATTTCCGCGCTCAAACCTTCAACGTTGAAAATCGATCTCTTTGTATCCCGTCCATGAGACTTGGTCTAAAAAAGATTTTTTTGCTTCATGCACTCTCTGATTTTTCGCTCCCCGAAAATACCCTCCCCGATTTCCGACTCAAACTGTTAATGTTGAAATTCAACCCCTTCATACCACGTACTACTTTGTCAAAAAATATTCTTTTTGCAAATTTCGAAGCCCTGATGTAGTGTCGATTTTTGTACTCCTTAGAAATACCAATCCTGGTTTTTCGGTTGAATCCCAATGTTAAAAATCATCCTCTTTGTTTCACGTACATAAGACTTTTTCTACAAATGGTAGTCTTTTGCTAATTTTCAAGTCCTAATCGTTACTTGAGGAAAAAAGCAGTCATTCCGAGTGAGCTGAAAAATAGATCTTATTAACAAACAAATTATTATGTGATTACCTAATCGATAGAATTTTTGTTGTACAGTTTTTGTTTGAATTAACAATAAACTCCTTGATCTAATCGTCCCCCATTCTGCGTATTTCGTAACATTCCGAAAGAATTCAGATTTTTAACAGGGTTTTTTTTCATCATTTTCACACTTATAAATTAGAATTCAAACACTGAAAGAGGAATGGAAATAAAGTTTGGAGAATTCAGAAAAGAGAAGATTCAAATTTTGGCAAATTGTCATTTGAAAAAATATCTTCTTGTTAAATTTAGACAGATTTTGATTTGGAACAGGAGATGCTTAAAATCTAAAGAATTTTGTCTCGGGCTCAGACAAAATATAATTTGCAAAAAAAAATTTTCAATTCAAAACAATTTCTCAATTGGAAAGAATTTTTCTTACAAATCTGACGAGTGAAGTACATTTTTAAATGAAACATTCCTATTTTTTATTAATGTTCTATCACATTTGATGGAAAATATTACATTCTATTTTATTTTTTATTAAGGTATGTAACTTTAGTTGGAAATTCAATTTTTTCCAAAAAATTTGATTATTTTGTTGAAAATTCTACTGCATCAAAAAAATTTGTTCAACCATTTTAATTGGAAATGGAAATATTTATCTGTTAGAATATCAAATATATCATTTTCATCAGAAATTTATAATTTTTGTAATGTTGGGCTTTCTCGATTCAGAGTTGAAATCTTTGCTCAATTGAAGTATCAACTATTATATTTTTCGTAGATGGTTCATCTTTTTCTATCGAAAATTCAACTTCTCAATTTTCCAGTTAAGGTTAAACTTCTTAGTTGAAAATACATTTTCCTTGAGATTTGTCACTTCAGTTGAATTACAGTCTTTATTTGGTTAGAAAATAACTTTTTTCAACTACTTGCTTCAACTATTATTTTGTCATCGTCGCTTGAGCTACGAAACTTTAAAATTTTTTTAATTATTTTTTTTTTCAATTCAAACAAATATCGATTAGGAACAAAAAATATTTCGAATCTAGCAAATTTCGAGATGGCACATGGATTGTTTTTGTAAATTTCCTCCTTATCAATTGGAAATCAAATTCTTTGTGCTGAATTGAAGTATAATTCTCAGCGGAAACTCCCTCTTCCAATTCAATCAATTCAAATCAATTTATTCAATATTGTTCATACGAATTTTCTCTTCTTTCGCATAACTGTACAATATTTCACTCAATATGTAAATATGAATGGTCAGGAAAAAACCTGAACCATAAACGTTTGGAAGTTTTGTTGTACAATTTCTTTTGAAGAATCCATCGCACTTTTGTAATATGCCATTAGCTTTTTACAAAGGGGTGCATGCGAGAATATAAAAGTTACAAGCTTATAAAATATCTTAAAATTACCAAGTCAGTTTTGTATTATTTTCAAACTAAGCTAAATTAATCGGGCACCGGATTACAGGCTACTCATTGATGATGAATGATCTTATTCTGAGTGCTTGCACAATGAATTTGAAAAGATCTTTTAACTGAGCAATGGTTCCAATATCTAAAAAACGTTCTAATAAATCTTGAATGTTTTCAGATGAAAGTATATACTTATGAAGATAAAAAATTCTCAGATCTCTGTAAATTGGACACATAAGTAGTATATGGCCTTAATCTTCCTGTTCCATTTTATTAAACAGACTACAGATCTGATGAGCATCGATGACATATGAAAGACCATTAAAATATAGTCTAATTTCAGATTCACAAGAGATTCTTAATTGACTGACAATTCGTACTTTAGTTAGACTGGTTTCAAACTGAAGGTACGCTTCTGTGACACCTAGGTGGCTGAGGCTCCTGAACATCTTATTATAATTCGAATTTATTACTATATCTGAAACAACACTAAACAGATTATTTGACCATTTACTAATGATGTTCGTTTTTTCAGCAGAAACTACCCCTGTGTTGGCCTACTGTCTAGACCACACATCCCTCTCACCGACTGATTCGAGCAAGGATTTCAACTGAGAAGCCCAGTTGAAATCATGGCTCGAATAACCACTTTGATTCAATTCACATAGACTTCTAAAACATAATTTGGGCAATCTGTGATCCTCCGTGTTGATGAGGAAGATCCACCAATTATACGCTCTTGTGAATGTTTTAGTGCTGGTTTGATCGATCCCTAACTCTACCCTTATAAAGTGACCAGGAGTGTTCCTAGACCAATAGAGAAGGCGTTTGAACGTCGATATCCTCCAGATATCTCAGGGCCCAGACTTCTGCTCCATATAGAGCAGTTGCATCCAATATTCCGCTCACTAGAGTACGAACCGCATCCCATGAGTAAAATCTACTTTTATTCAAAATACCGCACATTCTATATGCAGCGAGAGAACCTTTCTTAACGAAGTGGTGTTCAGCTTTCCCAAATTTTCCGAAGCCGAAAAGGGTACCCCCAGATAAATGTAGGCATCGACGAACTCAAGCGCATGAGTGTTATCCCATTTTAGAGGTCTTAATTTTTTTAATTTACCAGATTTACGAATAAGAACTATTTTCATATTTTTTGGATTAAGCTCGAGACCATGAATGTCACAATATGCTTCTAGGATTTTTAGTTTATCTCTGGCATCGAACCAAGACATAGCGAAGATCACATCCGCAAACATCCGCATGTCATCCGCAAACAGGAGCATAATTAGGGATCGAGTAACGATCGACTTTTTAAGAGTAACAGCTACCACATTTGACCCTCAAGCAGGCGTTTCCATACAGAGAACGCAGAATCCTAATAAACTTCCCGCTAACGCCTAGATCATAGAGCTAATTCCAAAGTTTCTCATGGCTTACTGAGTTGAGTGCTCGTTTAAAATCCACGAAAACAAAAAATAAGGGATCTTTTTTACCAGAGCTAAGATGCCTACCCAGCATCGAACAAAAAGTGAATAGGTAGTCTCTACAACCCCTACCCTCTCTAAAGCCGGCTTGCTCCTCTGGGAGTGTGCTACATGCATTAGCCCACATTGTTAATCTGTATGACAACAGCCCTGTAAATATCTTAGTTATTGAATTAATGAGAGAAATATCTATGTGAATAAGAGGATCTTCTTTACCACCCGCTTTATGTAACATAAACATGCTAACCTCAGACCATTGGCCAGGAACACTCTCAGTATTCAAAACTTTATTGGAAAGATTAAGCAAATAATGATCCCATTTGGGAGTCAACCGCTTAGAGAAATCGTTGTTTAAACCATCAGGTCCTGCAGCTTTGTTTAATTTACAATTTGATAGAACGAATTGCAATTCCCTTGATGATATTCTGGGTGGAAATAGTTCTTGATAAAAGGCAAACCACTCGCTTGTATTTATCACATTTCTATATTCTAGTTTAGGGTCAAACATTTTCGCTGTTTTCCAAAATTCTTTGCTGTTTTTAACATTTGATAGTTTCAAGAGATTAAATTTGCCATTTTTTTCCTTTGTTCCTTCAATTTTTAGTCTATATAAATTGCAAACTTGAATATAGTGGTTAAACGAATTTTCAGAGAGGTCACAAGAATACTGTTTATATGCTCTAGAAGCGAGCCTCTTAAGATTAGCGCATTGTGAGTTAAACCAATTATTTTCCTGCTCCCCTGGTTTGAAAGTTTGAGCAAAGTTCCGATGGGTCAACATACCTGCCTCCTTTGTGGCTATTTTTATTGCTACTATTAAATTGTGATACAAATCTTGTGTACTATCATTATTTATGTAAATATTTGGGCATTGTGATAAAACACGAAGAAGAAGTCTCCTCACCACCCTCTTTCCATTTGATGAATGTTGACACCGAGATAGAGTCATTTGTTTTCTAAGTAATAGAATCTTCAAAACAAGGCTGAACTATTTTATTGAAGTCAATTGTTATTAGGAGGTGATTTGACTGATTTGATAGATTGAGAACCCTAAAATCATCTGCTAAAACCAAGCAACTGATGCTGACCCAACAGAGGTCAATCGTGCTACGTACAGTACTCGCTAAATACGTCGTATGACCAGGAATACCAGGATTGTCAGAGACGGAACGACCATTACAAAGGATAAAATTATAGGCCTCGAGCAATTCTACAAGTTTTTTCCCTCGTTTGTTTACTTTAAAATCGAAGAGACCCTCTCTGGCACCAAATTTGATTTCAAAAATATATCTTCGTCCAAACAATTCAGCGAGGCAACCCGAGCATTAGAGTCACCCAATAAAATAACATTCATATTATCCTAAGAATCGTTGTCAAGGGAGTATAAAAAATTTCATAACGAGTTAACACAAAATTCAGTGTTCGCAGCTGCTGAAAAATAAAAATTTCCTATATAGATTATACAGCCATTCTTGAAAACAAGTTTAGTAAATATATAACCATATATTGCTGACTTCCGATTGGCTATGTGAGTAGGCTAAACTGCTTCTTACTAAAGTGACCAATCCCCACTACCTCGACCTTTGCTTTTCTCTTTTATAGCAGGTTTACAATAAACAGAGTACTCACTCAAAAATCGGGGTAATTTCACGCACTTATTAGTCAGCCAAGTTTCACCCAGACAGATCACCGAATAACTGGCCAAACAATCAATTTGACTCCCACATAAATCAAACAGATTACCAAAACCACTCATATTCTAAAAACATGCTCTAAGGGGTTTACCGGCAGAATTCACAACATTCGGATTCGCTATATTTTACTTAGAAGGACAATTAGGAACTTGGCTGGACTTGGTTGTTGCAACACGTTTAGTTAGGAAATTGTCCATGTTCCCATTCTCTAGAGGAACTCCCTTCCTTTTCCTAGGTGAATCTTGTTTTTTGGGTGCATCCGGAGTATCCACAGAGTTATTTTTCCTCATTCGCGATAAATCGGCCCTCCGAATGTTCGAATAAACTTCTGCGATATAATTCGTAAGTTTTGGCCACCCGTTATTCCCGATATATAAATCGTCTGTTCTCATATGTGCACCGGCGGTGTTGTTGTTTTGATTGCACGACTTCGTCATCATAAACTAGCTGCGACTGATGATTTCCTCGTCACTTATATTGCTCAGGTCTTCTAGAGTATAACTGGTGTTATTTATAAGCAAACCTGAACTAATAATGCAAGAAGTGAGTCCAAGTTTCCTGAATCTTGAAGCTGCTTGTCCGAGGGACTTGCGCTTCTTGACAGATTCGCGGGTCCAGATCATGCTCTACGAAAATATTGGTACCTCTGAATTGCGTGCGATTCATGAAGATCAAATCTTTTATTACTCCTGAAGAAAGAAAAAGTAGAACTGGTCTTTTTTTGGCTGCAATGTACTGTCCCAGACGCCTGGCACCATCCATTGCTTCAATTCCAAACGACAAATCCAATTTCGAATGGATTAAATTCTTCATCTTGTCCAATAAAAACAGAGAGGTTTCCATCGGATCATCAGGCAGGCCAAAAACAGTAAATTATTTTTCCTACCACACTTATCTAGCAGGTAAGCTTGCTTTGATATTTGCTCCTTGAGATCGGCATTTTCCACCTTCATTGCATAAACTCTAGCTCCACAGTCTTGAATCTTCGTAGACAACTCGGCCACAATGTTCCTGTCCGCGACATTGATTTTCGACGATAGTTTTTCTTCCAGGGAACTTAAAAAAGTTTCAATTTGTAAAACAGAAGCCATTTCTAGGGATGTGTACGGTACAGCTCAGTAATTCAAATTTTAGACACACTTTCATCATTCAGAGAACAAAAACAAACGCGACCGTCTCGCCCAACAGCTCAAACGGCACTCCGAAACTCCCTCTTTAGAATTCATGACGATATTTTCTGTTCAAAAGTATACCTGCATTTAAAATTCTTTACGGGAATTTCTGAGTATATCTCAGAATTTTGAATACTCCAAAAATATACCACAACTGCTTGCCCCGAAAAAAAAATTTAAAATCTTTACGGAAATTTCCTGTTCAGAGTCACAATTATAATTATTTCCACAAATTTTCCGTTCAAGCTTATATTCGTTTCAGCGAATTGAAATACTTCTCGAAAAAATATAACAAAAAAGACATTTTTTTTTATTTCCTGGTGTCTCCAGTGGCTATCCTTATCATTGTCAACTGCTATTTCTGGTTTTATTTTCACGAGCTCTAAAATCATCTAGTTTTTATAATCCCTCGTCTTTTTTTACAGTGATTCTTCGCATTAATTCAAACATTATTAATATAGAGACAAGGATTGAAATACAGTCGAGAAATAAAATTAAATATGAAGGAGTCGTCGAATAATTTGTGAATTACAAAAATTAGTTACCGAAATAGAAACGTAATTAAAATTCTGACTCAATGTCGAACAGATCTCGAAAAACATAAATTCAGACGGAGTGAGTCTTTCCGTGAGAAAAGGCATGTCATAATAAAAATTTGCATTATATTCGAAGATTATTAGAAGGAATGAATTTCATCAAGTTTGAGCTTGGCTTAAGCTCCCGTTTCACGCTTGAAAATATATAATCCCATGTGAAATAACTTGATTATATCTTGAATAACTTTATAACCAGTGAATTTGGCCAAGTCGGAGCATAAAAATGAGTGGGCCAAATGTTGGCCTAAGCATGACGAATACAAGAAAGAAACAGAAAATTGGATAATTACTTGATAAAGTTTATGCCTCGTTGTAAATTTTTTCTGTTTGTAAATTTTTTTTGTGGACATTATGGGGCAGGAATTTAACTTCTTTTTTAAACAGAAAAATCAATAATTTTAATGGTGTAACATGTGTATTTATTTTTGAAAACTATTGTAAGCTTGATAATTTTTTTTATACATGAGTATAAAAAATTGTTTCTCTACTTTGAATAATTATTGAGAGGTAAACTAAATTGATTGTTACACAGCAAAACTATGAGTTGGTAAATGTACCTCACAATGTGCGCTTTGTGGTTGTACTTCTTATAATTTGTTCATAGATATTTTCAAACTGAAGAGCAAAGCGTCGAATACTGTAATTTGATGATTGTGAGTTCTCTTTTGTTAAGGATTCTTCAGCTCTAACGTACAGATGCTCATCGCGCGTCTCGTGTAGCGCACTTGATTAAAATTCATGCAAAGCGCGTACTTTTAGTATTAACTTCGACTCCAATAATCCAAATGTGAATTATATAATTTTATGTGCTTTGATTCATAACTGCTTATTCAGATCTTACAAAATCAAGGGCATGATTAATCATGCACATATCATGGAAATTTATAATGCTCATTGATATTGTAAGAGACGCGATTTCATTGTCCTATTCTCATGACTACACTGGATTTGGACAAAATTAGTATTTAGGAGGAAAATTACTCAACCTTTGAGAATCTTGTCAATAAGAAATTAAGAGACCCCTGTGGTTATTAATTTCGACTTTGAAAATTTTGTATTATCTGATCTCGTTTCTCCAGAAATCAGAATTGAAACAAGAACTTTGCTCTTCACGAAGAAAAGTAAAAAAAAGTTTCCAGACCAAATCAAGATAAACAACCATTTAGTATAGTATTGCTGAAAAATAGAGTTTTTGCTTCTTCAAAAAGCATTTTAGATGGATGAAACCATAACTGTTGAATGAAAAGAGCTAATCGAAAAACTTGTCTTTCCTTTCCAGGTTTTCAAAATTGGGTACCAAAGAGCAATCGAATTAGATCCTTCTTCCGAAGGTTTGTTTGATATAGGGACGACAATGACGATGACAAGGACGACGAAAGTGACAGACACCAACGTGAAACTTGTTTTTTCGTATTCCGGGATTTTGAAATGTGGTATTTCCATAGAATCCGCCAATGCCAATTTCTGCATGAAACCAATTCCGAACAAAATCCGTAAGAATCAAGTTACGCTCAGAAAAGCCGTATAATTTTTGTGAAGTGCAAGATCGTAGTAAGAAGTTCGAGTGCAATATCTCGAGACTCGAGTTATACGGGAAATGGGGAGTGGAAGCGCGCACTCTTTTTCGATGGTCAACTGTTTCACGTGCTTTTTGGAATTCCTACCGCTTTTGTTTATGCGTGTTGATACGTGCTTCGCAAGTCACGGAAAAATTTTATAAGCGAGTAAAGGAATATTAGGTAATCATTGGAAATGCCTTGGAAACTGGTTATAAATGCAATGAGATATGCATCAACTATCATTCTAAATAAAAGAAAATTGCACTTTGAAGATAAAGGTTTCCGAGTTAGAATATGATATAAAATTTTTAATATTTTATATCAGCAAGTGCAATATTTTTTAACATAATTCCTCAAGAATAAGTTTTAAATTTTTTTTAAGAATAAGAAATAGCAATATGAAAATCAGGAAGAAGAAAAAACATATTTTCAAGGGAAAAATTATATTGTTCTTCGTCCTCAAAAAAATGCAACAATAGTAGCTTTTATGTAGGGAAAAATGCTCTCGAAAGACCAGATAACACAGCGAGTAGTTGGAGTTTTCTAGAAGTATTGCAGTTCATTTAAAATTAATTGATCAAACCAATATCTAATGACTCTCAAATAACCTTTATGTTGCAATAAATGAAGTTACTAACTGATTCGTCTTCTATTCCAAATTTTCTCTTCCCTACTAGAAACTTCGGATAGAAAGTTCTTTTCGAAGCTATGCACGTTCTTCTATTCCGTTCAGAACCTTGCCAATATCTGTATCTGAAATTTTCGGTGGACATTATTAAATAGGAATAAAAGAAAGTCGTACATAGGCCTATCCAAAATATCCTTTCCAGAATTATCGGTATTACGGTAGACCAAATATTCAAATATTATATGTTTAATTGATAGTATTTTGCAGATATACCTTCCCAGATAAAAATGCTCCTAAAAACGTCCATTCCCTCCATCAATCTGCCAAATTCAACCGTTTACACCAAGAAATTGACAACGAAGAAGAAATTAGAAACTGATTCCGACGTGTTTTGGAGAATTTCAAGACACTCGAATTGTGCTTGATTGCACAGAAACTGAGATTCAGAAGCCGTAGAAGTTATGTTGCCAACTTGTCACACAGTCAAATACATGACAGGTGTGACCCCAATAGGACTTATCTTATGTCAAAGCAAACCAATCGGTGGTAGAGCATCAGATAAAGAAATTTTTAGGCAAAGTGGTTTGATAGTAATATTCGAGGATGATGAGAGGAAATTAATAAGAAAACAAGCAATCATGGTAGACAAAAGCTTTCTGATTGATGCCACTTGCCGGGAATACGGAATAAAGTTGATAAGACCACCATTTTTGCGTAATATATCACAATTTCCAGACGCAGAAGCTTTGAACAATTGCCACATTGCTAGTGCGAGAGTTCACGTAGAGAGAGAAACAATCAGCGTCTACAAGTATTTGGGATAGTTGGTTCTAAAATGCCAACCTGCAGATGAGGACGAATTTTCAGAAGATCCCAATGAGATTCCAGAAAGAGGACAAATTTCTAGAAGATCCCACAGTGACTCTGGAAGAAAACGAATTCCCAGGAGACCCCGATGAGACTCCAGGAGATGAAAATGAATCCCCAGAAGATCCCGATAAGATTCCGAAAGAGAGTGCGGATACCTAGAAGTTTCAAAATAAATTCCTCAAAAAGAGCGTGGATATCTGAAAGATCCCGTATAAATTTCTGCAAATTTTAAGGAATATTCAGAAGTAGAGTTCTGTTCTCAGCTTTATTCAAGATAAAATTATTTTGCACCAAAGATTGTAAAAGTTATTGAAGTAATATAAAATGAGACTGGTACTGTATTATTTATTTTATTTTACAATCCCCCATCAGCACATACATTATGAATCATGTTGAAGAAATAAGTCTTCTTTAGAGCAGGAAGAATTTCCCTTAGAAACGCATGATCAATATCAACTGTTATCACTTTGATGGTTTTATCGCACGAAGCGTGAATAACAAAGTCTGTTTTCATTACATTAGGAATTGTCATGCCCAATTGCACTCGTCCGTAGTACTTATGCTTTCTTTTAAGAGTAACGTCCGCCTGATTTACGCACCTCAAAGTCTTCAAAATGTCTATAATAGTCTGATCCTTTCCAATATACGGACATTTTATTTCTATCAATCTGTCTGGGTTGCCGTCGGGTTTCGATGTCACACCATCTGGCGAATATCCCAGCCAAGGATTTTCTGGAGGAACTGTCAATCCAAATTCGAACACTTCCACTTAGTATTGGTTTTCGTATATTTTGCGCGCGTATAGTTGATTGTCTATTCCATGTTTCATTACAGTATTATTAAAGGATTTTGGAAAAAAATATTTTGCCGACTTCTGTTGCCAATCTGGATTCTTATTTTTACTGTAAGTGAAAACTTCGTAGCAACGTGAGCCAGTTATTCTCAATTTCCTTTTTTCTCTCCAAACTCGAACACTGTTCCGTGTTGATGAACAAATATCAAGGGGATCACCAATTAATCGATTTAATACATTGTTGCAGAATGCATCTAAATCTTGATAGACTTCAACCTCGGATAACCCTTTCATCAATTCTGAAGGCTGATTATTTACTATAGCTTCTGATTTAGGATAACTTTTTGCATTATTATTGATACTGGTATCTGGTTCGGAAGGAAGGAGGAAAGGTTCATGCTGGCTACACCTTGTGCAAACGAACAAAACTATTTTACAAAGCCAGATAGGAAAACTTAAATGAGACAAAATTTCTTTCAAATAGGAACTTCAATTCATTCAATTCTGTGATATCCAACATAAATTATTTGAATAAATTGAAATGCTTTATTTTCCTTCCAATTTTGCGATGAGCATCTTTTTATGAATTAAAATATTGACAATGTACCACAAAAAAGGAATCGTTGTTTGAAAACAGGTCCGAAACAATTGTAATCAGTTCATAAAATTGAACGATGTAAAAATAAACAGTTAACATGCCTAAGTTATAAAACTCCGAATATTTGAGAAGAATTAAAAAAAATTATAAGCAATTCATAAAACTGAACAATATCGTTGCATGAAAAAATAATAAGCGGTTCATAAAATTGAACGATGTAGATATAAACAACCAAAAGAGAAGCTTAAAATGATTAGACTGTAAATATTTGAGAGTCACTAGTTCAAAAAACTGTAATAATTATTACTTCTTCTTTATTCATAATGTGTCCCCTAAGGGTTTACATGACCTCCGTTCCTTCACATACAAAAATCTCCATCA
>WSXT02225335.1:0-16624 GCA_011762715.2 Neuroterus valhalla | reverse complement strand
TAAAGCCAGAGAAGCTTTAACAAAAGAGAATTCACACTCATCAAATTAAAGTAGTCGACATTTCGCTTTTGAGTTTCTCAAGCTTTTTATACAACTGTAGGGAGCTACGAAAGCCGAGCGCGTAGCGCGAGGTATATTCATGACCGAGCGCGGAGCGCGAGGTGAGATTACCTTCGAGCGCGAAACGCGAGATCCGAAAGACGCGCGCCCTAGGCGCGCTCAAACTTGCGAGGGAAGTGACCTGCGCGCGAAGCGCGCGATGAGAATGAGCCCGCGTAGCGGGCAGATTTTTTAAACTCAAATTTCTCTCAATTTAAGCATGGATGGTTTGCATCTTCTCTTGTGCAATATTAAATAAATCATGAAAGTCATAATAAAATTTGAATCGTAAGGCACAGAAAATATATATTAATTGATATTCACGAAAATAATTTCATGTTTGATATTTCATATTACTGATCCACATTTTTTGGTGGAAAAATTCTTGAAATAATAAAATTGTTTCCACAATGACATGTCGTGTGAAACAGTCAGTGGAAACTCTTTTAAATCATTCAATACTACGTTTAATCTAGAAAATACAATCTGAGAAAATTTTTTGAATGAATGATTGCTGAACAAATTATATTTGTTCAAACAAATGGAAAAAGGATAACATATTTTTTTCATACGCTTTAAAGTCAGAGAAACAGTTATATGCATACTATTTTATTCAACTTTTTTTAAGATGTTGAAGAAAACTGCTCGAGCAAATGAAGATAACCAAAAAATAGCATAGGATACCAATTTGGAGAGGAAATGAACAATATCTAGCCCAATTTCTAGAAATTTTTAAAATAAATAATAACAAAATGTTTGTGAAAAAATTTACTACCCTAAACAATTGGAAACTATTGAATCTTAATCATAAAAACGATTATTTTTCACATTCTATGAGGATGTATAATTATTTAAATAATTTAAATTTGTTTGAACAATTGTATGTTGTTTAAAAAAGTATGGGAAATATTCAGATTGTCCATTAGGAATTTCGTGCATAAAAAATACGACGGGAATTGATAAAAAGTAACAATAACATGTAAGAGGGCAGTTTTTAAGTTTTTTACATTCTTATTCTGATGAGAAGGTATTGTTTTCTGTTAAGATCGACTTTCGGGGATGTAATGGAATCTCCACGTTTTTAGATCTCCCAAGTCAGAAAAAACGAATTTTTCAAAGGCATCTGTCCGTAGTCTTTCTGTAGTCTGCAACCTGTTGACTCGGTAGCTTAAAGAAGAATTACCATATTGGATTGTGCTTTGGCACACTTGTAAGGCCTAAAAAGAAAGAACAAGATCTTTAACCAGCTATTTTTGAACTACGGTTCTGGTTTCAACCAGAGGAGAAGCTTTGAAAAAAAATTCACCTCTTCGCCTGCACCTTGCAAGATGCAAGAAAATGTTAACATGCAAAATTATTTGTTCTGAAAACATCCACAAATTTATATGAGACCATTTTTTCGTTGGATGAAAAGCTTTTGTTCAAATCGTGAAAAATGTTAGAAAGAAAATCACATAGTAATATATTCTTCATTCTTAAAAGATATACAAATTTCATGTTGACCATCTACTGGCCAGATATGAATCTTGAAAGCAAGTATCGTGATGAGAATATGTTTCTCAAGGCCGATAGAGCCTTAAATAAGTTCATTTGAAACATTTATCCGTAAAAATTCAGAAAAAATGTATTTATCCTCTTCATATGCATTTCATTATGATATGGACCGAGAACGAAGTGCGGGAACCAAAAGGAGCCGAGCGCGAGATTTGAAAGGCAATTTTTAGAAATTTTTAAAATCATTATTCAAGGCCGCTGAAAGTTATTTTCTGCAAAAAAATTTTGATATTGTCTCATTTCCCCGAAATATTTCATTTTGATATACTCTAGATATATATGTTTGGGTAAAACATCCATTTAATACTTCAAAACAATTTTTTTTATTGTCTAGTGGTCGTTCAAACAAACGTTTCATAATGGAATGATACAATTCCTCTAATGTAATTGGTTATCCCTTTGTAATTTGAATATTGCAAGCAGGATTCGAAATGTTCAATAAATAGTAATGCTAATGGCAGAGACAATTTCAAAATCAAGGTTAGAATACTTGTGCTCGCTTCTTTATCTCCCTACATAGGTTCCTAATTTCTGCTGTTAAGAACACAAGAGGCAACTGATTTTTATGATGATTTTTTAGTACAACGGGTTTAAAACATATTAAAGTATATTAAGATACTTATCCTTACTCGACAAATTCCGGAAACAAATGTTGATTTGAGTCTATAAATTGTCTTTTCTTAAGTTGTCAGTCGAAGAAGAAGCATGTATTAGATGGCACGTGCGTAATATTGCCTGTTCGTCAGCGATGCAATGATGTGAGGAAAACGACACAGTTGAATAATTTATCAAAAATACTGTATAACGCACTTGCATTTCGAGTGCATTCTATATTACACAAAGGTCATTCGTATATGGTTATAATTGTGTTCTTGCATAATTAAACAACTTTATAGAGGCGAAAGGATTTCTATACAAAGGTGCTCGCATCGGTTTATAAATACATTGTAATATGTTCCCTACCCTATCATTAAAATAATTACAATCGACTACGTCTATAACAAAGAGATGCGACATTTCCTGCTGGAAAAATTGAATTTATAATTATTCAAGATCAATATTGGAAGAAGTGGGGACTGAAAACGCATCATTCAGCTGCAAACCTTCGCGGATCAGTGCAGTACATGCGACGGAATACCAGTAACGAAATGATTTGAAGATTCTTATTGATAAGAAGTCCAAAAACTATTGCAATGATTGGAACAAGAAAGAGCAACGAAACATCAAAAAGAGCTATGAAGGACATTCTACCATCAACATTCTTCGTCATGAAACTTTGTGGTCTTTGGGAACCACTCGTTCCGAATGCTTTGTTTAAAGGGGTTTATACTGCTTATAAGATTGTTGCATTGTCTTCTATGGTTACAGTTGGAAGCTCGCTGGTGTGTGTTATACTTTTCACAACTGAAAGCAAAAAGGACGCATTTTTCGAAAATTTCTTCCTTATCTGTCCAATTTTTGAGGCTTGGGTCAAAGCATTGATAGTTTTAATTAGACGTGGAGATATCAAATCACTATTAAAAGTTTTATTGGGAGATCAGTGCCAGCCTTTGGATTCTGTAGAGCAAGAAATACAGAAACAATACGAGAAAGATGCAAGGTAAGTTGTAATTATTCTTCGAAATGTGAAAACAGATTATTCAGGTGCTGCCTACTTATTATGTTAATGAGTATTATACAAACAGGGAAATGATTAAGGATTTATTTTTCAACCAAGATGTTTTTCAATTCACATGTTTAGTAGGAAACCGTATCTTCCGATGACATTCAAACCTGTTCCTACAAGCAACGCTGTGAGGAAATATAAAACATACATACTTCTCTATTCAGTGCTAGAAAAATGAAGATTTTCTAAAAAATATACGTGTGTGTGTCAACAATTCTTTTTATGATAACTTTACAACATTAACACACACCCATACACGGAAACACACACAGGCCCGCGCGTATAACCATACAAATACATTCGGACAATTGTTTACAACACTGTGATGGATAGTTTATAAATGATAAACGTTCAATTAGAACGATGAAACATTTTTCAAAATTCTGGCCATTACAAAGCTTCCTCTGTGAGAAAGCAAAAATAAATAGCCTCATAATAAAAGTCGTAGGCGTTGGAAGGACCAAGGTTGTAAGTTCAAAAATAGCCGAATAATACATTTGTCAACTGAGCTTGTTTGGAAAATTGTCAGTTTTTATTGGATGATTGAATATGATACAAAAGAACTGGTTTTTCCATGGATTGTTTAAATAAGTGCAAGTCAAGAGACGCTCCGCTACGGATCCCCACATAACTATCTTTATTCATTTATTTCTTTCATAAATTTTCTAACATTTCCCTTGCTGTCAACACATTCTTAGATCGTTGTTTTGTGGTTTCTGGGTATTATGGAATGAATCTTCGTTGTTGTCAAACAATGGTAAACATCATAAGTCTACATTTTCTAACACTTTGTTATTAAATGAAAAAGAATCGTTCATTTTTTTGGTTTATTCGATTTTTGAAAATCAAGCACGATTATAAAATTCTGACCGCTAGAAAGAGAATTGTCGGTAACGGTCTTTTCCTTACCGGTACCGGCAGTGTACATGTTGTGAGAAAAATTTTGTATAATGAACAAACCTACTGCCGTACAAACTCAAACGATACATAAGTCCAATCTGACTCGAACAGAGAAGAATGAGGAAAGCTAGAGGCCCACGGAACTCTTATTTTGAATGACAATTTTTTTAAATTTAGATACTTTATTCGGATGAAAATAATCTGCTCTTTTATATTTTGTACGGCAGCCTACCAAACTACTTTGCAGTGGTTTTCCCAATTAAGATAGTTCAAATTCCCACAATTTAAAAATAGTAGGCTTCTGTTATATTTAGGAAGGCTGCGTATTATCTAGATTCAGTTAAGCAATTTCCGGTGATACTTTTTTGATTTTCCAGATATTAATTGCCCTACACTGAGAAAATGTTTAGTTGACCGAAAAAAAATTTGGTTGTCTCCACCAAATTTTTTGGTTGCTATAGAATCAACAAAATCGTTTTGTTGAGCCAACCAAATTATTTTGTTGGTGCGTTTGGTTGAACCACCGAAAAAGTTTGGTAGGTACAACAAAATTTGTTTGTAGATGCAACTAACATATTTGACTGAATCAACCAAATATTTGTCAGCCCAACATAATTATTTTATTGGCTGATCGAAAATTTCGAAGGTTATACAAAATCTTTTTGTTGATCGAACTAAACTTTTGTAAATTTAACAAAATAGTTTTGTGTAAGAAACAATAGATTTTTATCAGAGAAAATGTAAGATATAAATAGAATATCATTTGTTTCCTGTATGAATAAGAACCTACAAGGAAAAAATGCATCGATTCAATAATACGTGCTATATTTGCGGGAAATTCCTCCACTTATCCAATATTAAATTTCAATGCATTCTGTGTGCTTCTAGTTCTTCTTTAGCACAGAAAATATTCCAACTATTTCACACATCAAAGTAGAGGAGTTTTTGTCCTTAATCAAGGAATCAAAGTTATAGATAACTGTATAAGGGTACATTATACACTGCAAACTCAATCTCATTCCGGTTTCGGGCTTAAGTATCAACGGCCTTGGAACGAGATCGAGTGAGCGGAAACGTAAGCAGTCAGGGCCGAATACACGCTGATAACTGAGGCCAACTAAAGCGCAGTTGCGAAAATCTATGCTAGGGTACTACTGCCCACTTCCAATGCAGGGTAGTGGTGGAGAATGGAGCGAGGAGAGCGCCCCTCTCCAAACCCCCTGCATCGTCTCGTACACGAGCGCATTTCGAGGAAGGTGCTAGTCCAGATGGAATGAGATTGAGTTTGCAGTGTATAATCAGGAGAATGCATAATCAGTACATACAATTTTTGTAAGGGACACAATTATTTATTTTTAAACATCGAAGAATGAAGATTCACATTTAGAACAAAGATACTTCATCATCTTTTTTTTATATGGTGTTATGAGTGGAGTCACTCTCCAAAGATTCCAGAGGAACTTCAATTGTTTCTTTCAAGTTTAAATGATTTTACAACTTGCGTTCAAATTTATTTTGAATCTCCAACAACTCATTCTGCAGAAGCTTTTCTACATAGCTACTTCCAAGTTCAAGTGCATTTAGTGCTTCTAAATCAATTCCTTCAGCTGAAAATTAAAAAGACTATACTTTATTCATCTGAAACTTAATATTTTTTTTTCATTTTTACGATAGTCCGATTATCATTGTTGATACGATGGTAATATTACTGTTACGGCTGCCATACAAGTATATCCATATTTTGAAACAAATAATAATAAAATAGTAGGAAGAAACAAGAAATACTTGGGGATGTAGGATTAAAAAAAATTTGATTAAAAGAATTTATCCTATGATTTTATTCATAACGCTCATATTTTAATCTTAATTTACAATGTGAAAAACACTCTACTGTCTTTAAAAATACATTTTCTGCAAGGATAACTAAATTACGAAACATAAATTGAGATTCAAAATATTTTTGTCATTATGTTGGAATATGAGCAAAATGAGGCATTTTGAAATGCCTCATTTTGCTTATACTGCTTACAGGATTGTTGTCTTGCTTGCTATGGTTACGGTTGGAAGCTCACTGGTCTGCGTTATTCTTTTCACAACTATAAGCAAAAAGGAAGCATTTTTTTTAAATTCCTTCCTAACCTTTCCGTTTTTTGATGGTTGGGTCAAAGCATTGATAATTTTACTTAGACGTAAAGATATCAAGTCACTACTAGAAGTTTTACTGGGAGATCAGTGCCAACCTTTGGATTCTGTAGAGCAAGAAATACAGAAACAATTTGAAAAAGATGCGAGGTGAGTTGGAATCATTCTTTGAAATATGGAAAAAGTTATTGAGGTGCTGCCTACTTTCTTTATCTTTACTATTTTTTTATTTTTTATTTTTTTACCTAGAAGGTTTTTAATTCCAAGATTTTGTAGGGAACCCTATAATCCGATGATATTTAACGTTGTAGAACGATTCTTTCAAAATCTTAATTTTTGGAACGGAGTTCCTTATACGAGGGTAGAGAGATTTCGTTGGTAAGGAGCTAATTCCTTGAAGTATTTTTATACCGTTACGCTGTGACGTTACCTCGGACGTTACACTGTAATATCACGAATCACCGTTACGCTGACAGCACACAAGAGATAACTTGTTTATCAAGGGATATATGTATGACACCGGTTACAATTTTTACGAGCATCGTTTACGACACATAGATTTAACGAAAATGCAACTTCTTGCATTTCACAAAATTTTCAACAAACTTTTACACATTTGATACTTTATTGTTTTTAGCTTTACAACAAAGTTTGGATCGAAAAAATCGGTCTACTTTTGCGATTTTTGATGTTTCTTATTATGATTGTTTCGTAATAGAAGTAAAAAAAAAAAAAGTAAACGTGTTCAAGTGACACGCGTAAGGAAGAATGTTCCTTCCGACGCTTAACAAATACTGAATATAAACGTTCCTCAAATAATTAGATAAAACTAATGCGTGTCTTTGGAACACGCGGTATAGTTCAGGCATCTGGTACTTTTGCTCCCGAAAAATTCCTTTTTCCAATTTTTCTTTTGAGAACGCTTCATTAAGGGGTCCTCTTTGACATATCAAAAAAGGGTCCTCGACAAGGAGGGGGATCCCGGTTTTTTTTTGGAAACATTTCCAAATTTTACGTTTACCTGTACGGGTAATTCCCATTTCATTTTAGAGCAAAATGTCCAACAGGTAAAAGAAAAAACACTAAATTATGAGGAAATCTTGCTCCAAAAAGAATCCGCTATCTCCAATAGGTTCCAAGTTATGGTACATTGAAAATTGCCCAATTTTTCGGATTTACAGCGGAAAATCGCTAAGTCTCAAAAACCACTATAAACCTTTCTCCCTAATCACTTTGCAGATAAGTGTTTGCAAGTGCGTTAAAGAAGACTCAATTTCCTGTGATTCCAAAAAAAAAAAAAAACAATGTTCTACTGATGATAGGTCATGAATTATGACCCCTCAGAGTTGACTGTTTTTGCCTTTATTTAGGGGCAAACAAAAAAGTCTCAATTTTCCTAGGAGAAATCGTTTCAAAGTAAAACAACGTTGATGATGCTCGGGGATGAAATAGAGGAAACAAACATCTGCGTACATCTGAAAAAAGAAGGCTTTTAGCCCTATAAGTTTAGAAATTGTGAGGTTTTAGAAACTCCGTTTTTTTGAGCATTTTTGACCAAAAACGGAAAGGTTTTGTTTTTTGGGAATACCTGGTTTCCCGTAAGTTTCACGACAAAATTTGCACAGAAATATTCAAAGTAGAGTCAATTTAGCTTAAGTTTAAAAAAAAAGTGTCCTAGCCCTAATAAGTCACGAGATAAGACCTTGCAAAGTGCACTTTTTCTGCATAGAGGCACCTGTGTGTACTGTAAAGTAGAAGTACGGCCACATTTCGAAGTTAATGTCCCGAGTAAGTGCGTAAATTTTATTCCAGGTGCATAGTACATCTTTTTTCGTTTATGAATAAATAATTGTTTATAACAAAATCTTGCTGTCACCATTTTTGATTACTTTTTGGCCATTTTTTTGTTCTTTTATGGCAAAAAAGTAATTGTAATTGATGCGAAATGTGTTATATATTTTTTTAATGTTATTACCGCTTCCGAATCCCGAGTATTTTTTTAGTACTTTTGTGCCAAGAAAATAATTATAATTATCTGGAAATTTGATACATATCTTTTAAATAATGAATTGATAATTTGAATAATAATTGTTCATAACCAAATCTTGTGGTAAACACTTTTGAGTATTTTTTGAGTATTATGCACAAAAGTACTTAAAAAAATACTCGGGAGCGGTTATAACGAGATTTTGTTATGAACAATCATTCAAAAATGATAAAATAATTTATTTATTGATAAAAAGTTATATTACACATTTTGCACTAATCACAATTACTTTTTTGCCACAAAAGTACAAAAAAATGGCCAAAAAGTAATCAAAAGTTGTGACAGCAAGAAACTTAACCTGGAACGATTGATTTGGAAAAAATTAAAGCTTTTTTTTTGCCCCTAAAAACAGGCAAAAACAGTCAACTTTGAGGGGTCATCACTCATGACCTATTATAGGTACAACATTGTTTTTTTTTTTTTTTAATCTAAGGAAATTAGGTCTTCTTTGACTCACCTGCAGAACACTTATCTGTGAAGTAATAAGGATGAAAGGTCTAGAGTGGTTTTTGAGAATTAGCGATTTTTCGCTGAAAATCCGAAAAATTGGGCAATTTCCAATTTACCATAACTCGAAACCACTTGAAGATAGCGAATCATTTTTCCAACAAAATTTTCTCAAAAATTAGTTTTCTTTTTTTCACCTGTTGGACATTTCGCTCTACGATGCAATGGGAACAACCCGTACACGCAAACGCAAAATTTGGAAATGTTTAAAAAAACCGGGTTCCCCCTCCAAATCGAAGACACTTTTTTGATATGTCAAAGAGGACCCCTTAATGAAGCGTTCTCAAAAAAAATTGAAAAAAGGGATTTTTCGGGAATTTAAATCATTTTTCCGACGCAATGCCTGGACTAGTAGGAACGGAGTTTCGAATGTGTGGCATTTTTTTTTTCATTGGCGGGCGGAAAGAGGGTATTCCTTCACAGTTTCCCTGTGCCGTAATATTCCTGCAAGCAAGACTTTGTAATACCTTTATCCAAAAAATCTTAATCCATTTTTGAATATTTGAAATTGCACAAGAAAACTTAGCAATTAAAAAAAAGAAAACCTCCTTTTCTATTTACACGTGATACATGCGTAATATTAGATATAAATCCAGCCACCCATCAAATTTTGGTTCAATTTTTCAGGGTTATAAACATATCGACCAAAAACTGCGTCGCGTTGAAATAAGATCAACAAATTGTCACAATTCGAACGAAAATAAGAAAAACAGATTATTTGATCAAACATTACATTGGCCGTGTTCTGAAAGCATTGAAATTTCATCATTCTTTCCCAACTCTTCTATTCTAAACTGTGTTTGCGTCATTTGAATCACGTGGTGATTATTCTGTATAAAAAGTCGTAGTCACAAACTGGAATCAAAGATTCAACAATGGAGTGTGCGATCTTTTGTTTCCTGGCTCTCTGTGCCTACCAAGTAAGTTACTGAAAAATTCTTACATATAACACTTCAATCATTACATTGGCTTTCGAATAAAGATTCGAAGTTTTGGCAATATTTCTTTGACAAAATACTTGAATCCTGAACAAACAAGTGTCGATTTTTAATTTAAGAATAAAACTTTCGATATCTCGTGGGGAAAAGATTTTTTGTTGCAACATGGTCCAATTTTTGATCCAAATAGTTAGACTCAGACTGATGAAGAAACCATTTCCACAAAAAAGTTGAATTCCGAATCGGATAAAATGAATTTCTACCAAAATTGTTAAATTTTGAACAAACAAAATGAACTTTCGAACAATAATAGTTTGATTTTCAACCAGCGAGATAAACTTTCTGAAATGTTGAATGATTCCGTTGAAAACTGAAAATTCCACTATTCCCAGTTCTTAATAACATCAATTAGAAAATTAAGAAACATTGTCTTCCCGAGAATGTAATGTTTCTATCTCCTTATTATTGACTCTTCCAACCATTAACTGTTCATCTTCGCTGACAGTCTTTGCAGATAAGAGGGATGAGAAATTGGAAGAGTCACGTTTTCAATCTTTCAATTAACTGCATAGCATCGCAAGTGATTTGGATACAAATGTTAATGTAATTTGGCAAAGATAATTTTCAATCCCTGACAACTGCTGATGAAGAAAAAAATAGTTACTGTTTTGTTCTTCTGTCTAACTAGGCTGCAAATAAAGCTCTGAAGATACACGGAATCGAGTCCTATCAACTATTCCAAACCTGTTACAATAATGATATGTTTCAGGAATCTATGAAAAATGAAGATACCACCAGCAAAAAATGCAACCAGTGTTATGATAAAATCAAGAAAACTGATGATCTTCAGGCTAATAGCAAAATATTTATTTCAAAATGGAGAACAAACTCATTGTGCACTTTTTCTCGATCCAGTTTTATGAGATTATTTATTCATCTTATGTCGAACCAAGGAATCAGATACAATTTTCTGTTGAAAACAGTACCGCCTTTTATTCTACTGAGATCCGAAAAGAAAATCTTTTGGTTTCCGACGAATGCTCTACCAGCTACGGGCGAGCTCAGAACTGAAAAAAAACCAAAAGATCCTGGATTTTGATTCCAGCAGACTAGAAAGCAGTCTTTTTTATGAGAAACCGTATTTAATATTCGAAATGAAAAATTCGCATCAGGTTTTAATGACTCAAAATCATTTGAAAGAATTGTTATATAATTATTATTCTTTCTGTTCACAGTCCGGAAAAGATTGCTGTGATAAAGTAATTAGTGAATTCAAGAAAGAAACTCAAGTCATTCAAAATAACGCCATAGCATGCATTAAAAAATGCGCTCAACTTGGATCTGAATGCAAGAAGATGATTGCATATGAAGGTCCCCCAATGGATATTTCAAAAAATGTGTATCACACAATAGGAATATCGCATGGTAATCCAGATACTGACGGTAGTAAAAAGACTAGGAAAATCTAGACACAGATGAGAGCAAAGAATCTTAAAATATGTAAAGCACAACAACGATTGTATTAACATCAATAAACAATTAGAATTCCTAAATTGAGAAGATTGATCAAACTGCCCTTCCAACCTTCAGCAGTTTTCGAAAATTCCTTATTTTCCTCCTATTTCCGAAAAAATTCTCGTTTTCTCTTGAATGTATGATTTTCGTTGAAATTAGTTCTACGAATTATATTTTAATTCTAAGAGAAACTTTGAACAAAATCCAATACAGACTACACGCAAAAAAATATAAGACGCTTCTGGTCACAGGCTTCATTTGGTCGTAGCCTTACTATGCTCGTCGCTGATCGTATGCGCTATCATTTCGGGGCTCTGTTATGCAGAGCGGTGACACGATAGCGCATACGATCAGCGACGAGCATGGTTTCGAGCTAACACTGCAGCGCTTTGAAGCGTACGACACCGTGACAATTTTCTCTCGTAAGCGATACGGCTACGACCAAATGGAGCATCAACGGTGTCGCGACTCCTGTGGCCAGGCGCGTCTTATATTCCTTTCCGGGTAGCCCCTTTTTTTCACGGCCAGTAGATTAAGGCTCCTATTTCAGAGTCGCGCATGGCGCGGTTGTTCGTTCAGGCACTACGTGGGCTAAAAGGTTTCGTTTCTTTGTTGAGGAATCATGTAAAATGACTGTTTTTAAGATATGATTTAGGATTCATTTAACGATAGGGCCATAAACAATTGACACTGTCATTTTTTTGTAACAATATCAGCTTGGGAGTGCTGTAAAATTGTTTCTATCCAGCAGTACCTTCACAAAATAAGACACAACCCCACACCCTCACACACACCCACACACACGCACACACACACACACACACACATCCGGACAATTGTTTGTCAACATTGTAATAGACATTTCCTAAATAAGGAACGTTCAATTGAACCGATTAAACATTCTTCGAAATTGTTGACATTGCAAAACTTCCTCTATAAGAAGCAAAAATACATAACCTCATAATAATTTGAAAAAAGAGATGTTACCAATGAAAATTGCTAACTGTCTCAAAAACATCTCTGAAAATTTAGAAGTTAGTTATTCACAGTTGTGGGCATCGGAAGAACCAAGCTTGCAAGTTCAAAAATAGCCGAATACACTTACTGCTTGGACGGGCACCTCTCAAGTTAGCGCCAATTTCTCGGTTGTTCATGCTTGAGTGATTCTGTCCCTCCTCCCGACCCTCGCACGATGCAGCACAACAGCCCATCGGCCTTGAAAAGGCAGTACCGTAATGCGTAGTATAGAAGTTGTTTACTTGGAGACTTGTGACGCACGTATTCACGAGACTATACATACGGTACTGAGTGTTTACCTTCGCCTAGTCAGTCGTCTCTTCAAATCTGGTTCGAACTGGATTTCTAATTGCTTTTAGCGTTAGGAACACAATCTTCGATACTGGCCCCCGTCCAGGCGGTGAGTGTAGTGCAATTGTCAAGTGAGCTTGTTTCAAAAATTGTCAGTTTTTGTTCGATGGTGAATATTATACACTGATTCGTTTATTGAATTTTGAAACATTTCTGTTGCTATCAAATCTTTTCAAATGTCTGCTTTACGGTATCTAGGTTTTTTTGAATGAATCCTGGTAGCTGTTAAAGAACGGTGCACTTCGAAAGTTAACATTTTTTTACAACTTTGTCCTTATATAAAACAAAATCTTCAATTTTGTTGGTTCCATTGGGTTCATCAGATTTTCAAAATTCAAATGAAGCATTCTGAAAATCAATTTGTTAAGAACATTTATTTTTGCCCCGTTGTGCCCCCCCCCCCCCCTCCCTCACATGATAACAAAATTCCTGACTGGTAGAAAGAGAATTGTCGATACCGGTCATTTTTTCACCGGTACCGGTAGTGCATATGTTGTGGGTCTTGTGGGCAAAATTTTGTATAACGAACGAACCTACTGCCGTACAAACTGAAACGATACATAAGTCCAATCTGACTCGAACAGAAAAGAACGAAGAGAGCTATCTGCTCAAAGAATTCTTATATCGAATGAAATTCTTTATAAATCTAGATAATAGTTAGATGAACATAATGTACTCTTTCATATTTTCTATGAGAAATTGATTTTCAAACAATTGTCAAGATTCTGGGAATACAAGGGAAAAAGGACAGAGAGTACTTCAGGTTTTTCCGATTTGTATGGTGATGGCGTATAAGATACCGCGTGAAAGTTTTAGGACACGTGAAGTACTTTTTGTACCTTTTTCTGTTGTATTTTGTAATTTTTTCAAGTTGCCCCATTTGCAAACAGTCGTTTTTTGCAATGAATATTGATAAATTATCATTCTCATCAGCATACTTAGATACAGCTGTCTCAAATGAATCCAGTAATACCAAAAACTCATTTTTCATGAAAATGTCACTTATGTATCTTTTTAGTTTGTGCGGCAACTTAGCAAACTACTTTGCAGCGGTTTTTTCAATTAAAATAGTTCAAACTAGAAGAATTGTTCGAATTTCTATTATCTACAAATGGCAGCCTTCTGTTATACTTTGACAGATTGACCTACATGTAAAATTGTTCGGCTTTGAATGCTCAAATTTTGAATAGACTCCGTTATAAAACATTGCATTGATATTATTTTCAGAAGTCTTGACAGCATATTACAAAATCTAGTAATAAATTATTTCTATTATATTATGCAGGAAATTGACTATGAGATATTCAACTTTGATCGGAATAAGTGTGTTATCATTGAACCTAGCAGTATTATCTGCAGAACAGGATGAAAGAATAGAAATTTTGAATGTGTGGCGTCCGTACGATTTGAAAGTGTCTTTATACTTTTGGATCACGTGCATTCATGAGTCTATAGGTTATTTTGTAACAGCAAGTGTGAATATAGCTGTCGATACTTTGATATCTGGATTCATGATGCAACTAAGTTGTCAACTCAAATTCTTGCGACATCGATTGAACAAGTTTCCTCGTCGGATTGAAAATATTCCGAATTCTGGTATCGGAAAACGAAACGTACTGGAAAGAAATTTCATTTCGGGAATCGTGAGGCATCATAATATCATATATGAGTAAGTAATGATCATCATAAGAAGATTCCAATTTATTGGCAATAGTAGATGTAGAGTAGTTATGTAGTTGTCAACTTTTTGTCTATAGATTGTTTGATTGACTTTTCCTCTTTATGGATAAAAGATTGACATCTTGAGATTAGGCATTATAGAAGTAAGCTAAAGTTAAAGGTATTGGCCTTAAAAAAATCGATCGAAATTCAAAATTTTTTTCTTATCTTTACTCGAGACAAGGTAGAATTACGTATTTAAGATATTGATAAAGAATGCCCATCTCATATTCACACACGTATAACTGCATAAATGTTTTTACTATTGAACAATAAAAATTGAATTTTCTATTCATCCGCAGTTTCGCAGATAAATTAAAACAAACATTCATGGTAGTATCGTTTACCCAATTTTTGATAAGCTCAATCGCCATCTGCTTCTCTGTATTAAAAATTTCAAAAGGAGGTTCAATGGATTATTCTACTCTCATTATGACATATACATATGCTGGTGGTATATTATCTGAACTCTTCCTGTACTGCTTCCACGGAAATAAGCTTATGATTGACGTGAGTTTCACCCCTACCTTTGTTTTGTAAAAAATTGATATTTTTTTTTGTACTTCTGATCAGTTTGATTTCTTCTCCAAAAAATACTCAGGAAAATCTTCTGCTTGTGATGAAATCTATTATTTTGCTTTAAAGTGTATGTTTTGGAGGAAAAACCAAACAATATGTTTGTATGATCATATCAATCTCGCCTTTCTCATTACCTTCCATCATTACAATGTACTTTTATCTTTAGAGTAGTAACTTGCAAGAAGCTGTATCTGAAACAAACTGGCTATCTTTCGGGAATGGAACGAAGAAAAGTCTCATTATCTGGATGATTCGCTCTAGCAAACCTATTATAATTTCTACAGGATCTGTGATATCAGTTAACCTATATTCTTTTGTGTGGGTAAGTATAATATATTTAAAAATAAGCAATATTACAGGAATATATACGCACAGATCGGAAGAAAATTTGAAACCAATTTCCGATATTCTAATGGGGGACAAGCCTCTAATTTAGGGCCTGAAATTGCAACCACAACAAATATGTACACAGAAGATCGAAAAAAAATCTAATAGAAACAATTCGTTCATTTCAAGCCCTTAGAAGAAGGAACCATCTAATAACCATAGATTTTCAGAAAGAAAAGTCCTAATAATATAATACATATCAAAAAAAAATCCAAATTCTTTTTGAATGACGTGAAGAGGAATAGTTAAGAAGAAGAACGTTCAAGTTATTATCATTTTTGTTCTCCGCTTCATTGAATTTCAAATGATCAATATTGTCTAGTATTATGCCGAATTTCTTGTTAGACTAGCCTGTAAAGTAACATAAATTTCATATAAAAACAGAAAACTTAGAACAAGGTCGTAAAAAATAAGATTTTCGACTTTTCTGAAATAAGAAATCCCAGGAACTTAACTTGACATTTTTAACATTTTATGTGTGCATGTGGTGGAGGTGGCTTCAGGGGCAATGTCAAAATGTTTTAACTGTCTTAAAGGTTGGTTGAAATCTTGAAATTGGCCAGTTATCAAACATCAGAAATCTTTTTTTATGGCAAGATGTAGTCTATGTCCCATGTGGGAATTGCAATCAGGATCTAGTAGGGACCTGGCTATTTTTTCCATTTCCTGATCAGGCGTTGATCCGGAAAAGCTGAGAGGGCCCTTCTAGCTCTAAAACGCTGTTTTAGCCAGAATACAGCTAGAACTCCTAGCCAGGCCCCAACGAGAGAACCCTTTCATCTCCCGCCAATATTCATGCTTTTGAAACGATAAAAAGGAATTTTGTTGTGAATGTGTGTAGCATTTATTGTTATTTATCATCTTATATGTACAGAAATTCGCGTTTGCCTCTGCGAAACCAAACTTGCAGTTGGGAAAGAACAACTACATTCTAAACACTTCCAACTTGAAGAATCACTTCTTGTTGTCTTTCGTGGGAACGAAATTCACTCAATACTTGAATCAAAATATTTTACTGCACTTATTGTCAAGAATGGTACTTACTTCTTTCAATAGTTTGATCAATGACTATAATAATATATGAAATTTGATGGAAGCGGTGTCTCGTTTCGTACCCGGCGCACAGTGTTTCAAAAAGTGGCCTTTTTGGACAAAAATCTTCTGACAAGTCATTTTATTATCAAATTGGATGAAACTTTTTTT
>WSXT02225324.1:0-16624 GCA_011762715.2 Neuroterus valhalla | reverse complement strand
CTAATTTTTTTTAAAAAATATGTAAAGTTTCAACGAATGTACTGAGTTGTTAATTCAAAAAGACAAATTTTCACCAAATTGTCTGATTTTGAACAAGAAAAGATCAATTTTCCACTAAAAAGAAACATTTAAATTTTCATTTGAAGAAATTGATTTTCAACCAAACTGATGAATTTTCAGGTATAATGATGAATCTTGAAATGAATAGATGTATTTTAAGCAAAAAGATGAATTTTTGACCAGAAAGATTAATTTCCTACAAAAAGGGCAAATTTTTCACGAAGTACATAAATTCTCAAAAAAGAAAAAGTTTAATTTTCAAATTCAAAAATGAATGTCCAACTAAATAATTGAATTTTCACCAAATCAAGATGAATTGGTTTTTAACAAAGTAATAATGCATATCATAATTCAGAAATATTTCTTCTTCGGACTACTACTTCTATTCTAAAGATTGCTTGTGACGAATTTTGAATTGAAGGAACGATTTTTTTTAATCCTCTCTTCTAAATCTGTATTATAATACATTAATTTGAATAGTTCCCGTTCCATGTAGAAAATTCCCTGTCCCAAGTGAAATAACTGAAACTCCCTGCCTTAAAATAAAAACTATAATTATTCTTTGCAATTCCCTGTCCCAAGTCAGAAAAATGAGGAAAAGTGGATAAATCGTGATAAATAAATTTTTTGAAAAAATTTAGATAATAGTTATTTCTGTATGCTTGGGCCACCATCAATTCGATTATCAAATTTATGTCAGCTAAAAAAATCTCAGAGCAACCAATTTGCGAAACGTTTTTCTTATAATGGAAAACAAATCCTTCCTCTCATGAAGTATAGATGTATTTAAATATTTTGAGAATCAGGTTGAAGGAACGTTACATTCTTTAAATAAAATGATAATATATCCTTTTGATTCATAAGAAGAAAGCGGTCATTTCTCGTATTTTGTCGGTAGAATGTTAAATAGTCTAGGTTGAGTCAAATAAATTCTCGGTTTTTTATTAATATTCCCGGTCATTTCCCGGTCAATGAAATTCCCGGTTTCCCGGTCAAGTCACCACCCTGTGATTATGCTAATTTATAAATAATAGTCGCAAAGGTACACTTACAAGACTAATACGTCTGGAAAACTAATGTCGGTGAGAGCTCGATCAACCGGGCAAAGAAGGGCAGTATCATGAATTTCTGTTCCAACACGAGCTAGGCAAAAAACAGCAAATCTTCGGTAGTCACCCCGATTCTTGAAGTGGTCCGAATCTCTCCACATCAGCGGTACTCTCAAATCCGAAAGAGAAACTCTCGCTGAACTGGCAGGCAAACTAGAAAGGAAGAAAAATAGTTATAAATGCTTCTGTATTTTTATTTTTTTTTTTAATATCTACGGTCAAAATGAAATCAAGCTTCCGAAAGGACTGTAATTCTTGCAAAAATTTTGTGTAAATATTTTTGAAACTTGAATGAAAATTGGTAAAATGGAAGAATTGGTGAACAAAGTTGTGCGTGTTAAACATCGTAAATTATGTTTTCATTATACTTCCGCGCAAGTGGATACGGAATTATTGTAAATTTAACATGAATTTTGCGAAAGTGTAAAGGCGAAAAAAACCGTTTCAGAAAAAAATGTCTTGAAAAAACAAATATTTTTCCAGTGAAAACAAAGTCCGAATAATGCAGCATAAAGTTGGGAAAATTCCAATTTATATCAGAGACTGAAGATAAATATTTGAAGAAATGGATACGAGTTCCTATCAAAACTCAGTTTTTCTATATTTGCCTCTTTTAAAATGTGGCCCTCCTTTAAATTTCGATAATTGGAAATTTGAGGCTGCAATGCAAATCAAATTAGAAATAGGTTTTCAATTCAAATCTTTTGTGATTTCAAAACTGTGGATTTGACATTTTCCGAACTTAAATTAAGGCTCCGGATTCTAAAAGGGCAAATGACTTCATTTCGCTGGGAGGCGAATTTAGAATCCGGAAGCCTTAATTATTTGGGAGTGAAGGATTTTGAATATGAGATTATTCAAATTTGTCTGGAATGCGCTCAAATTTATATATTTGCATCGAATTATAATTAAATCTCCATTCACTAATTTAATCACGAATTTGAAGTTTTTTTACAATGAATTTGATTTATAGTTCCAAGTTCAAAGGGTTTTGCACGCAGAGATTTCTCATTAGGATTCATTTGATCTTTTTGCAATTTCGCTTATTTTGGAATCAATAGAATTTAAAAGATTCTTCAGTTTATAGGATACAAGCTTGTCTCACTTTAAAATCCAAATTTTATCAAGAATATCCAAATTTTGACAATTCAAAATTTAAAAAATTTCATTTTTAAACTTCAATATTTGTTTTAGGAAAAATGAAGACAAAGTTTTATATTTCTAACTTATAAATTCTTATTATTATTTATTTCAGTAGTTGAGCTTTGATTCCTTTCAAATATCAAGGCCTAAAGCTTAAGTCGCTTCTAAATATAAATTTTATTTTTGAATTACTAAGCTTCTGCATGCAGTCCTTTTTACATTTCAATACAATAGATTTTTTTGAAAATATATTCGTGTGTTTCAACTTTAAATGTTTTAAATTTATTAGACTTCAATATTTTTGGTTGTTGAAAGAACATAACTTCTCGATTCAAATATTACCAAATTAGAAAGCTTCAAAAATTCAAAGTTATTAAACACGACATTTTTTTATGTTCTTGGAATCAGAAATCTTTCCAGTTTTGCCAATTTTACGTGCTTTCAAATTCTGGACAATTTAGATAGGATAAAAATGTTCAAGATTTGATAAAGTAACGTGAATAAAACGTTGTGAAAGAAACATCTTTTAACTCTGCTAGGATTCGAGCTCAGAACCAATCGTTTGTCAGATGGCTGCTGCTCTGCCAACTAGACGAGCAGTCCGGTGAACGAGAGGTCTTGTGCTCAAATCTCGGCGGAGTTTAAATGCATTCTCTTTTTTACTACTTATGGAGTTTTCTGTTACATGAAATATATATATAAGATGGATTCAATTTCCTTGAACTTCTTCGATTTTAAAATAATTTTCCATTTTTTCTTTGTTTTTTCAGGGTCAATGAACTGGAGGATGAAACGTGGAATTGGATGGACCTGAACTAAAAGGATGAATAAATTATGCACCTCGTTTTGTTGGATGGTTCTTTTTTTCGCCGTTGCAACTCAGCCATGTAAGCAGACATTCTCTCGTTGGATGTCAGAAGGGCTCTCGCAGCCTCTAAACTTTGTGCCCGATGACGAGCAGCCGCCAAAAGACGGGCTGATCCTTCCCGCATTTTGATCTCCACTTCGATCTTCTGCTCGAGGTCATACTCCTGGAACAAAAAAATTCGACAACAATGATTAATACCAAGAAAGATCTCGTCAAAACTTACAAATATTGACATTCTTAAAATAACTGCGACATATAATAATAATTGTCGCTCATTGTTTAAATTTTGTCAATATAAGACATTTTTCAACTTTTTAAAATTACTAAAGAATTTATTTCGATCGCACGACTATCAGCAACCTATAAACAAAGAACGCATTTCACAAGACACTATCAGGTAATAACTTTGAAATTGTCTACCAAATTTTGAGCATAAAGGTTTGATTCATCAGATATTTAATTTATTTATACATTTATCCATATATTTTATTTGTCTTGAATTTAGCATCAGATTTTCTCTTCAATTTAAATTTTAGACTGATGAGCTTTAAAGATTATTAACTCCAAAGGAAATTGTTTGAAACGTCCAATGTGATCCAATCTTCTTAAAAACAATATTGAAGGAAGTAAGAAGAATAAATTTCCAATAATAATATGCAAGCAAAAATTAAACTTTAAAGAAAACTAAAGTAGACTTAAAAATAACACACAAAAAAAAGGATCGAAAAAGCGAAAGACCTCGGAATAATTATCGAAGTGGTGTTAATTCTCTCACCGTTTGATTTAAAGCAGCTGCTAGAAGTCGCATCACGGTTCAGAAATAGGATAGAATATAGATGACGAATAAAGCACTATTACGAGGATTTCAACTTTCCCACCGTATTTTATATTGAAATTAAATCTAAAAAATAAAAAATAAATCAACTTGGAATCTAATAAATCTCTCCTTGTTAATTTGAATATAATGAATAGTTGAAAATAAAAAATAAATAACGATTTAAGGTAGCAACTAGGAAATATAAATATTATTTTTATAAAATATTGGAAAGCAAATAAATATACGAGATGTTTTTTTCTTTTAGAACGCGTTAGTCAGCAACGGATCTTATCTACTCGACTTGCCACGAACGACTGCAACAGACTTAGCAGCAAGTACAGCAGAGAAGTAGTGATTGTTCGATACAAAAAGAAGGGGAAAATTTCCAAGAAACGATATTTTAAGCAAATGTGGAAAGTTTTTTGAGAGCCGAGCTTTAGGATTTTTTTTTTGTTATTAACAGTAGGCAATTAATATAAATAGATAAAATAATTAGGTATTGTTTAGAACATTATAAGTTAAGAAATATACTTTTTAATTTTCTAGCTTTCTGTTTATACTGTATTAAAATTGCTGTTTTCATGAAAATAGGGTTATCCACAAAAAATTAAAAATTTTTTTTCGGCTTATAGTTTAGTTTGATAAAATCAATAATAAAAATTAATCATAAAGGTTTTTCGGCTGAGAGGATTTATTTTTCGGAGTAAATGTATGCCAGGATATGATTCCTTTCAGTTTAAATAAAAAAAAGGAATAAAAAGAAATAATCGACTGTGGGTGTCATGATTGTTTACAGACAGCAAGCTCTAACCTCGAAATTCAATATTTTGATTTTACTTCCAATTAATAAACGAATTAAACCTATATCCGCTGTTGAGTGGATTCTCTTTTTTTAACTAGTAGCATAAATAAAAGCCAAAGAAATGTTTACTTTTTATGAGACTCCTCGAGCAAATAAACAATTGAATTTCGAAGTAAAAGCTCGCATACATCCAATCGATCCCAGCATTTTTTTATTAAAATGAAAATGTTTATTTTCCTATTGAATAAAAATATTTAGTTACATTGAAATGATCTTCGCAAGATTAGATTTTTGACACTCGTGTTCTTACATTTATCCACAAAACGTTTACAAACTTTTGCTGGCGTATGACGTCACGTCAAAATGGCGGAATGGGCTCGACAGGAATAGGAATTTGAAATATGTACAAATTTTTACATTCTCATCGAGAAGGTATTAGTTTATGTAAAATTTGACCCCCCCGGTTTTTGTCAAATGTCCACGTTTTGAAACCCCCTGAACCCGAAAAACAGGTTTTTACGAATGTGTCTGTCTGTATGTATGTATGTATGTATGTATGTATGTATGTATGTATGTGAGCACGATACTCTTTAAAAAACTAATCTATATGATTGGCCTTTGGTAGACTCTTTCAGTGTCAGAAACTGAAGGTCAAGTTCGTGAGCCAGCCACTTTAGATAAAAATTCAGAAAGTTGGAGCATTTTGAAAATTTTTTTGAATTTTTTTTTTCAAGAATCAAAAATTGTAAGTACGATTTCTTGTAGCACGTCAAAAGTGAAACAATTTATCCGAATAATTTTTTTCGATGAAATAAAAATTGTCAGAGTTATGGTATTTTCAAAATTCAAAAATGTAAAAGAAAATGGGAATTTGCAGCCAAATGACGCAAGATTGAAAAGAAAGTCATAGAGAAAAAATGTTTCTTCTTAGGACCCCTTCAATATCGTGAATAAAAATTTTTAAATTAATTTTCTCAAAAAATCGAGAATGCCTATTTTGATCGCACAAGAAATAATGCGACAATCTGTGAACTCGATAACTTTCGAAAGAATGATCACATTCAATCGTGCTTTGTTAACCATTTCGAGGGACCCAAAAGGCAAGTAGAGTTCTTCAACAAGTTATTTTGGATGAAAAATCGAAGACAGGGAGCAATTTCAAAATTTTTTTGGACTTTTTTTCCAAGATTCAAAAATTGTAAGTACGGTTTCTTGTAGTAGCTAAAATATAGAAACAATTTATCCTCATAATTTTCTTTGATAAAAACAAAATTGTCGGAGTTGTGGCATTTTCAAAATTCAAAAATATAAACGAAAATGAGAATTTCTAGCCAAACAACGCAAGATATGAAAAAAAGTTTGGAGAAAAAAATATTTTATTTTGGGAGCCCTCCAGGATGCTCTTTACAACTTTTCGAGTTTTCTCAAAAAAATCGGAAATCCAAATTTTGGTCGAACAAAAAATAATGAAAAATAGAAAGATTTATTTTTTGGTCAAACTATATGCAAGGTACTTGAAAATATAATCTGAACTTGTAATAATAAACATAAACTAAACTTGTGCACCAAAAAAACATCTACGAATCGTGTGAAATCAACTTTTTGATAGGACAAGTAGTTTTTCCTTCATTTATAAAAAACCATAAAAAATGAAAAAAATGAACTTTTGAACAATTGGCACAAGCTTCGGAAAAATGAAATAAACGCAAGTTCTTTACCAGGAAAATATCTTTGTATGTGTAATCAGCTTCTTTAACAGGATATGTAGTTTTAATTTCAATCAGGAAAAATAGCTATAGAAATGAAATACTAAAATTTGTGAAAAATGACTAAGGCCATTGGACGCGTAGTTTTTCTCTCAATCGTATAAAAAAAATTAGGAATTAAAAAATTGAATTTCTAGAAAAACTACTCAACATGTGAAAAAAAATTAGGCAACAGAACTTCTCTACCGTTTCTGACAAACTTTGATCGAGTGCGCAGCACGAGACACGCGATGAGAATGTAGTCGTTAAAGCCGGAGAAGCTTTAACAAAAGAGAATTCACACTCATGGAACAGAAGTAGTCGACATTTCATTTTCGAGTTTCACGAGCTTTATGTACAACTGTAGGGAGGTACAAAGGCCGAGCGCAAGGTGCGATTACCATCGAGCGCGAGGCGCGAGATCCCAAAGACGCGCGCCTAGGCGCGCTCAAACTTGCGAGCGATGAGAATGTGCCCGCTTGGCGGGCAGATTTTTATTTTCGAATATAAGTTCAAAAAATTTTTTTTTACATTATACCGGTATTATTAGTTAATTGAGAGCATATAGTTTCAAATGAAAAATGCAAAATTAAAAAAATTTGTGGATAACCCTATTCCCATAAAAAATCGGAAAAAACTTGCCAACTTTTGTTTCGAAAGCCTATAATACTCACACTTTTTGGTCTCATAATTACAGTCTCTGTAATTTGGAGATTTCGGACACTGAGACAATTCAAATCCGAAATCTTCAAAACTTCCAGGCATAAACTGAGATTTTCGGGAAACTGAATAGAATAGTAAAAAAGAAATTATTAGCTTACGAATTAAAGAAAAAATACGCAGTTTTAATTAATCATGACCTTTTTTTTTGCAACAAAACATCCCCTAGAATTCTAATGGTTTGAGTTTTAGAAAAAAAGTGAATAATATAAAAAAATAATACCTTCTCTGATGAGAATGTAATTATTTGTTGTTCACTGAATTTTTCTTTGGAACAAATTATTTGAACTATCTGATAGTTAATTATTCTTTGATGTTCAAATTCAGATAATTTAATCAAGTAAAGTATTTAACTTAAAAACAAATTGTTCTGCTGATTATTTAACTGTTTCGTAAGAGATTCGTATTTTTTGCTTGAAAGTTCAATAATTTCACTCAAGAATCTTTCTTGGTTGAACATTCACCTCTTTTGTTGAAAAGTCAACTATTTTTCTACCAGCTTTGGTAGAAAATTTTTTCTTTAAATATCAGTTAGAAATTTCACAATCTTGTTGAAAAGTCATCCTTTTTGGTTTAAAATTCGTCTTTTTGGGTTAAAAATGGGTCTTTTTCGCTTGAAACTTCAACAATTTGCTTAACGTATTTTTTTTCAGCTGGATAAAAAAATGTTCCTTTGTTGCAAATTCAACTCTTTTACTCAAAATTCAACTACTTTGTAGAGAACTTGTCCTTTTCGGTTGGAATATCAAATATTCAAAATTGATGTATTTTGAAAAAAAAATTTCTTTTCGTTCAGGATGTTATGTTGAACATTTAAAACTTACGACAAATGATTGTTTGAAAAACATTTTTTGGCAACACTTTTTTAGGAGATCTGATTTCTTGCACGACAACTACCTTAGTTGAATAATTTCTAGATTGCAAAATAAGACATAAATTTGAAACTGGGAAGTGTTTGAACATCAAATTAAAATTTTCTCTAAAATTCTAGTTGAACCAACGCCATCTTTGCCATAGCTTTAATTAGAAAATTGTAAATTTATTCTATATTAACAAACAAACCAGTTTTCTATATGAGAATACAAATGGAAATGTTTGTTTCTTAATTTTGAGTTTAGATATTCAAAAGGATGAGCATTAAGAAATTTCAAACGTTTAAAGTTTTTGGATTTTTGTTTCTTGAGCATTGAATTTGGATTTCAAGGGGGAAGAATTTATAATAAATATTATACCTGCAAATTTCGGAGCATAAAAAGTTGCAAATACTGTCAACTAAATTTGTAAAAAAAGGAAAGATTTAATAAATGATGTATTAAAAAGTATGACAAATATTCAATATTCTTGTGTAAAATGAATACAACTATTGAAACTGAGAATTGTTCAAATATTTATGAAATGCATTCTTTGCAAAATTTTAGCTTAGTCAAAATCACGCGAGACACACGAAACTTCACGAAAAATATTGTGTCATCGAATCCGCTAATCCAATTAATATTTTTATCCGTCGGAAGTCGACTTAAAAATATTAATAATTGAATATTGCGAGATTTCAGTTAATATTTCTATGTCAATTTCAAAAATAGAATCCATTCCACTAATTTTGAAGATTTTAAAACTAAATCTTAATACATCAACAATCGCCTTTATCATTCAAAAAATAAGAAATAAAGTCTAGTTTGTACAGAAGAGATTTATTTAATAATTTCTAATATTGAAATTGAACTTTCCAATTCATTTTTGCCACAAAATCTTATTAAAATAAATTCAGCAAAGAAAGCATCAATCTTAATTTTTTTTTCAAACTTGTTCTAATAACGTCGATTCAACATTTTAATATCAAAGAATCTGGATTCCCTGAAAGTTGTCAGTTTCCTGTCTTGAATTATCCAGAATCTCACGGGGTTGTTCGGATTTCATCGGCATTGCAAAATCATATATAATTAAAGATTCAGCAAAAACGACTAGTGGTGCCACGCGCGAATCTTAATTGGACACGACACGCGTCGGCACCACTTCCGCAGGTGTAATTTCTTATCATTACATTCAACATTTCATGGGAAGAAAAATAAAAAAAGGCAATAATAAAAAACCGGTCTTTCAATTCCCATACAACATTTTCAAATCAATCAATTTCGATTATTTTTTTTACCACTATGGGGGGCAGTCTATAAACTGCGTTACCGATTTGAGACGGAGGGGGGGGGGGGGGGGGGGCGTGGGGGGACCGTTACGACCTTACAAAAAGTGTCATATAATTTAAATAATTTCCCTAATACGTTAAAAATAATATTCTTTTTTGGTAGAAAATTAATTTTCTTGGTTGAGAATCATCTTTTTGGTTACAAATTCAACTATTTAGTTGAGTGCTGAACTCATTTGTGGACATTTTTTTTCAAGATTCAACATTCAAGTTGAAACTTCATTTCTTCCGATCTATGCTCCGTTTCGTTGCTGATTCGTTCATTTTGTTGATAATTATTCAGAAATTCCGCAAGAATACAGCTGTTTTGGTTGAAAACTCAGCTGTTTCGAAAATAACTCGTCTTCTTGACTATGAAAATAAAACAAATTTTATCGAAGTGCTTTCCTAAAATTGATTCACCTCTTTGATTACAAATCAAACTATTCCATCAAAAAACATCCTTACATTTGTTCAAAATTCGTCTCTTGTGGTCGAACTCAACTATTTTTGATAGATTGGAAACTTTTTTTGTTGGAAATTCAACCACTTGAATGAAAGTTGGAATACATTGTTTAAAATCCTTTTTTTCAATATTTATCTCCTTGGCAGATACATAAATACTACATCTTTTAACATTTTTTTGATACTTTTTTTTTTATTAAATTCATAAATTTATTTACTGCAAATTTTTTTCTTTCATTTTCAATCCAAAAGTGATAAGACTGAAATTTATCAGTTTTGTCAAAAAAGTCATCGTTTTTTGTTGACATTTGAACAATTTGGCTATAAAATCTTTTTTTCGATGAAAATTTAATTCTTTTGAAGAAAACTCAACTATTCTGTTGAAGAATAATTCTTTTACACTGGAAATTTAATCATTCCCTTTTTTGGTTGAAATTGATCTTATTAGGTAAAAAACTCAACGATTCTGTTGAAATGGCATCCTTTTTGGGTACAAATTTGTCTTTTCGTCTGGGAAATCTAAATTTTAGGTTAAAATTTCCTTCCTCATAGACAGAACAATCTTTTTGGGTTGAAAATTTAACTCTTTTTATTGAAAATTCAACTATTTCGTATATAGAGAACTCGTTCTTTAGGGTTGAAATATCAACTCTTACTTTTTTCGTTCAGAATTAATCAGTCATATTCGAATATCCAACTACTTGGTTGAAAGTTGAATTACTTAATTTGATAAAAATGTATTTTTCTGGTTAAAGATTTTTCTCTTTGGATTAATATATTTTCTAACTGAAATTATAATTACTAAATTTTAGGGTCAAAAACTGATGCTTTTTTTCTACTCGAAATTGAATTTTTCAGTTTTTGATTGAAATATAAAGTATTTTCTTATGAATTCATTTTTTTCCGTGAAGATTAATCTTTTTGATTATACACTAAAATACATTGTGAAAATTGGTCTTATTGAGTTTAAAATAAATATCTTCTGGTAGAAATATCCAGTTTTTTGGTGGAAAATGGAACCATTCAGTTGGTAATTTTTCCTCGTTTGTTGGAGATCCAAAGATTTTCTTGAATCATAATTGCGGTTGAAAATTTCTTTTATCGGTTCAAAGCTCGTCCTTTATGGTACAAAATTAATTCACTTTGTGGGAAATTAATTTTTTTCTTGAAAATTCAACAGCTTAGTTCATTTTTCTTTTCTTGGCTTGATTGATGAAAATTGAACTATTTTGTAAAAATCCGTCTTTTCAGGTTGTAAATGGACCTGGTTTAGGTAGGAATTTAATATTTTCCATTATTCTGTCTTTGTAAAACATTCAAAGATTTTTCGAAAATTAATCTTCCGTAGTTGAATTCAACTGTTATTGAATTTTTCTTCGAGTTGGAAATTTCACCCTAACTACTTGGTTCAGAGTTGAACTACTTTCTTACAAATTTAACTTTCTTTTTAGAGATTTTGACTTGAAAATTTAACAACTTGGTTGATTTTTGTTCTCGGCTCTGAAACCTTTTCGATAAAAAATTCAACCATTTTGTAAGGTTGAAAATTAATGTTTTTTGGTAAAAACTAATTTTTTTATTAAAAAAAGAAACGTCTAGTAGCAAAAAATTCTCTTTTAGTTGAAGATTCCTTTGAAAATCGATCTACTGACATGATCTACTGTCATCTTCTTGACATGAAATTAAGAAATTTTCGCTTGAAATATCAATTATATCATTTTTCTCTGAGAAAATTTTTTTGAGAATTCAACTGCTAGGTTCAAAGTTGAACTACTTTGTTCCAAATTCATTTTTTTTATTGAAGATTCATCATTTCACTTGAAAATTCATCTTCTTAGTTGAAAGTCCGTCCTTCACGGTAGAAAAATGATCCTCTTTTTTGAAGTTTAATTTTCTTGTTGTTAAAAATTCCTCTAGTTTTGTAGGAAGTGCAATTTTTTTGATCCGTAATTTTAGGAATTTGAAGCGTTTTGAATTGCATTTGACATAGTAAGTAACGGACAAATTCAATGATTTCAAGAAAAGTAGCAGGGCGGCGATTCGGCGGACGATTACAAATTCCCGGTCATTTACCGTTTTTTCACGGTCAAGTCTTCCAATTTTCCTGGTCACCTAGAAGAACATTGCAAAACAAATCCATTCTAAAAAGAATACTCTAATTTTCAACAAAAAATTTCTTTTTTTACAAAAATTGGAACAGTTAAATTTACAAATTAAAAAATCAATTTACCATAAAAAGAAACGTATTTTTAACAAAACAGTTCATTTTTCGAACCATGTGATGAATTTTCAATTAACATTATGAATCTTCAACCAGAACAGTTTATTTCAAAACAAGAAGATAAATTTTCAACTAAAAAGATAAATATCAAAAGTTAAATATTTAAATATTTAATTCCCGATTAGGAAGAATCATTTTCTGAAAAAACATGATGTTTTAACGAAATATTCAGTTGAAGAATCTTTAACTAAAGGAGTTGAGTTTCCAAACAGATTAATTAATTTTTACCGAAAAGATAGATCTTCAACAAGAATTTAATTACTCAAATTTTGAATTGAAAAAAGGATGTTTAACTAAACAAATAGATTCTAAACTGAAACTATGCATTTTCCAATTGGAATAAGCTGAATTTTCAGTTGAAAAATTACTTATAACAAAAAAAACTAACTTTCAATAAAAAAAAAAAAATTTCAAACAAATTATTACATTTTCACAAGAAATGGTAAAGAATCAAATGGAATTGTAAATTTTCAACTGGAGTAGTTAAATTTTAAACCAGAAAGACGAATTTTGGAATGAAATGAGGAACATTTAACTAGAATAATTCAATTTTTGACAAAAAAATTAATTTTCAACCGAAAAATACAGTTTTTCAACAGGATGGTTGAAATTTGAAACATAAAAATAGTAATTTTTAAACAATAATGGAATAGTGACATTTTTGGATTGAAAAATTAAGTTATAAACCAATCACTAAGAGTTTTCAACAAGATGAATGTTCGACTTGAATGAAAAATGTTTAACTGTATAACTTGAATGGTTAATCTTAAAGGAGAATTCTTGAAGAAGAATATTAACTTCCGAAGAAAAATATAGTTTTCTAGCAAAAAATCGATTTTTCAACAAAATATGTGAAGTTTCAACGAAATAATTTAATGTTCAATTCAAAAAGACAAATTTCAACCGAAATGTCTAATTTTCAACTAGAAAAGATCAATTTTCCATAGAAATGGAACAGTTAAATTTTCAGTTGAAGTAATTTATTTTTAACCAAAACTGACGAATTTTCAGGTAAAATGATGAATCTTTAAATGGATCGATTATTTTTAATCACAAAGACGAATTTTTCAGTATAAAAATTAATTTTCTACAAAAAGGCGAACTTTCCACGAAGTACATAAATTCTCAAAGAAATATTTTCATTTTCAAAATCAAAAATCAATGTTGAACTAAATACTTGAATTTTTACCAAAAGAAGATAAGTTGATTTTGAACAAAGTAGTTACAATTTCAATCAGAGGGGAATTCCAAACCGAAATAATGCAACTTTAACAAGAAAATTCGATATTCAACAAACAAGTGTCAAACAAATAGTGGATTTTTTTACTAAAAAAGGTTGAATTTGCAATAAACAATGTAAACAAGCTTTCTATCATAATTCAGAAATATTTTTCCTCCAGAATACTACTTCTACTCTAAAGACTGAAGTACTTTCTTTATTTAAAATTAGGTAGAGGGGACTTGAAAATTGTGACGAATTCTGAATTGGAAATTCCTCTCCTCTAAATCGGAATTAAAATCAGTTTAAAAAGTTCCCGTTCCATGTACAAAATTCACTGTTCCAAGTGAAATTCTACATCTTCACTGAAACTTCCTGGCCTAAAAAAAAATTATAATTATTTTCTGAAATTCCCTATCATCAATTCAAACATCAAATTTGAGTCATCTAAAAAAATTTCACAGTGCAACAAATTTGCAAAACGTTCTTTTTATAATGGGAAAAAAAGTTCTTCATCTCATGACGTATAGATATATTTAAATATTTTGAGAATCAGATTAAAGGAACGTTTCATTCTCCAAATCAAATGATAAGATCTCTTTTTGATTCATAAAAAGAAAACGGTTATTCCGTTTACTTTTTCAGTAGAATTTTTGATAGTCTAAGTTGAGTCAAGTAAATTCCCGGTTCTTAATTAGGCTCCCGGTCATTTCTCGGTTTTGTTCCGGTCAAGTCGCCACCCTGAGTAGGATAAAAATCCAAGTTCAACTTTTTCTTCTTCTTATAAGACTCATACTGTGTCCTCTGTGGTGAAGTCCGGTTGTCCTACATTCCAAAAATTACCTCTACTTATCCTGAAATAGGCACAAATATTTACTACATCCGAACCACCATTTTTATACTTTTCCCAGTATATTCTTATTTTTCTTGGTTCCAAGTTCACAAGCGTAATCAAATCAAATTGCGAAATCTTTCGTTTGATGTCGATGGAGTTACGGATGGTACAACCTTCAACATATTGACCCGCGTCAAATATCAGTCTACAACTTCAAGGCATTTCCATTGCCATTTTATAGAGCTATTAAAATGAGCGCTTTTATCGCATTTTGCCGCTATTCAATAAGGGCTTTGTTTCATGCTAAGAAATTTTAATCCTACATATGAGCGCTTTTCTCCCTTCGTAATAAGTACTTACTACTTGTAACTCGAGTGACTCAATAACAGGATTTATCGAGCGTAATAAACTAATATCGTTGACTTCAAAAAGGTAGGACCGAGGAACAATCTTTAATCCAATTTCAAATCCTTGCGAAGAATTGAAAAAAATACAAAAAATATCAACTAGAATAATAAAAACATAAATTTATATTTGAAGAGCTCCACGGCAAAACCATGAAAGCCCACCGGGACAAATTTTTCAGGTGAAGAAAAGTTAATATTTTTCGAGATAAATAACCTCAAAAATCGACTGCGGTCAAAACCGTGTAAGTCCATCCAAATTTTTTTTCTCTTTTTAGACCCAGGTTAACATAAAACGTATGTTTAAATTTTTTAAAACATATCTCGAGACGAACAGAAGGCTGAAAAGTGAAAATGTAAGTTTGAATAATCGTTTCTTCAAAAAAAAACAAAAAAAAAACGAAAAAAAACGAGATTATACTTCAAATTGCACTTGCAAAATGGTAAACAAATTGACCGGCAACACGTGAATCAACGCGACTAAGCAGACTATGTTGAAGACGAATGCGCTTGAGTGTCGTGCAGGTGGACCCAGGACGCTTACACGGTTATGGAAAACCACGAATTTTAAAAACCCACTTCCGGTTTTAATTTTGATATATCCTTTCACCACAATGTGCGGTAGAATTCTAGATAATTATTAAGCCAATAAAACGTGTTTTCAAAAAAATGGGACTTGCACGGTTATGCCGTGGAACCCTTCATTTGTTAAAATACATAATAGTTTATTAATACATACATACATACATACATAATAGTTTAATAATAATAAACAATAGACTAATAATAAACATTTGCTAATATTATTTTAATATACTATTCATATATTTTTTAATTATGTATAATTTTCATTAATTTTAACCAATTCATAAGTATATGAAATTTTCGTTCTTGAAAACTTATTTACAACTTTCATGAATTCTCGAAGAATCCCTGAGAATTTCTTCAATCCTTTGAAATCTCAAGAATTCTCTTGAAAATTCTTAAATCATCTTATTCTTAAATTCTTGAAATTCTTAAAACATCTTTAAAACATATAATAAGGTTAGCTATATTATTGATGATACTTATTTTTCATTTTTTTCTCTCTATGCTTTTTCAACCAATAATAGGAAGTCTTTCATATTTGAAATTTGATTCTATTAATAAAAAACGATAATAATGATTGTAAGAATTCATTCTCACTAAATCTCATTAGAGATTTGGAACAACTTAATTTGTATTCAATTATATCTGACCCTTGAGCCAAAAACGAACAAAAAACTTTCTCATTAGAGGTTTACAACAATTTAATTTGTATTCAATTATACTTGACCCTGAAGCGAACAAAGAACAACAAATTTTCTTTGCGAATTTTATTATCGAGGGTCAATACAACTCCCCCAAAGATTATTAATAAATAAATTGAATAATTAAAATTTCAATCTGTTAACAATTCCTCGAAATCTTTGTAATACGAGGGAATCGTTCTTTGATTCCTGAAAATTCATAAAAATCTGTAAAGTTTTTTTGATACCTTTTGAAATCATTTATGTATTTCAAAATCACTTAAAAATTCTTTGAATTCAATGCATATCTTACACAATCTCCTGGAATCTCTTTATAACGATAATCTTGTGACAGTTCGGAATATTACGATATTCCTCGTAATCTTTCAAACTTGTCGAAATCTTCCCAATCTCTCATAATCCTCAGAGATACAAAAAAAATGTAAATCAATTTGCGTATTTCAGAAGCCATTAAAACTCCTCGAAATCCCTCAAAATCGTTTATAATATTTGGGAATACTTTGAAATCCAGTCTTATCTTTCGGAATCTTAAGAAATCCTCTGAAATCCGTGGATATACTTTGGATTTTTTCTTAATTCTTTGGATTCTTTTTTCTCTAAAAAAGTCATTCAAAATGTCTTATAATCTGATTAAACTTCTCGAAATCCCTTAAAATTGGATAAAATCCCTTCGTAGGGGAGAGTGGGG
>WSXT02225314.1:0-16625 GCA_011762715.2 Neuroterus valhalla | reverse complement strand
TTTTTGGACTTTTTTTTCCAAGACTCAAAAATTGTATGTACAGTGCCTTGTAGAAGGTGAAAAATGAAACGATTTTTCCTCATGAGTTTTTTTTTATAAAAACAAAATTGTCAGAGATATGGCGTTTTCAAAATTCAAAAATATAATCGAAAACGAGAATTTTTAGCCAAATAAAGCAAGATTGAAAAGGAAGTCAAGGAGAAAAAATGTTTCTGTTTGGGAGGCCTACAAGCTCGTGAATACAACTTTTTGGATTTTCTTAAAAAATTCGAAATTTCCCATTTTGATCGCACAAAAAATAATGAAAAATAATCTGTGAACGCGATAACTTTCGAAAGAATGATCAAATTCGATCCTGCTTTGGCATCCATTTTGAGGGACCAAAAAGACAAGTCGATTTCGTTAACCAGCTATTTTGGATGAAAAATCAAAGTGGGGGGGCATTTTGAAAATTTTTTTGGACTTTTTTCCCAAGACTCAAAAATTGTAAGTACGGTTTCTTGTATTAGGTGAAAAATGAAACAATATATCTTCATGATTTTTTTTTATGAAAAAAAAATTGTCAGAGTTGTGATATTTTCAAAATTTGAAAATATAAACGAAAATAAAAGTTTTAAGCCACACAACTTAAGATATGAAAAAAAGTTTGAAGAAAAAAAGTTTCTTTTTGGGAGTCCTGCAGGATGATCTTCACAACTTTTCGAGTTTTCTCGAAAAATCGAGAATTCAAATTTTGGTCGAACAAAAAATAATGAAAAATAGAAAGATTAATTTTTTAGTCAAACTATGCAAGGTACGGGAAAATATAAATGAACTAAACTTGTGCACCAAAAAAAGATCTACAAATTTGGTACAGTTTACTTTTTCATAGGACAAGTACTTTTTGCTTCATTTATAAAAAACCATGAAATGAATTCATTTCAATCAGGAAAAATAACTATAAAAATAAAATAATAAAATTTTTGCAAAAATGACCAAGGCTGACACAGAAGATTGATAGAGAAAAGTTGTTTACCCGAAAAATATCTGTGAATTTGTTATAATTTCTCTCATTGGGCGTGTAGTTTTTGTTTCAATCGTAAAAAATAAAATCAAAAATTGTAAAATTGAATTTTTAAAAAAATTGCAAAACATGTGAAAAAAATTAGGCAACAAAACTTCTCTACCGCTTAAGACAAACTTTGATCGAGTGCGCAGCACGAGACACGTGATGAGAATGTATTCACACTCATCAAACTAAAGTAGTCGACATTTCGCTTTTTGGTTTCAAAAGCTTTATATACAACTGTAGGGAGGTATAAAGGCCGAGCGCGTAGCGAAGCGCGAGATCCGAAAGACGCGCGCCCTAGGCGCGCTCAAACTTGCAAGCTAAGCGAGTCGCGCGCGAAGCGGGCGATGAGAATGTGCCCGCGCAGCGGGCAGATTTTTTTGTAATGCTATTATGTACAGATTTTTCCACATTTTGTTACTTTTTAAAAAATCACAAAAGTTTCATGAGCACAGTTGACGTGGCCTGACTCCACAGACAAAAACATTCGGAAACACCTAATCCCATAAAACAATTTAGAGAGAGTGACATAAATCAAAGAGAACTCAAAAATCAGAGCTAGATTGAAGTTAATAATAGAGACACTTACAATCCTAAGTGGCAGAGGCTCTTGACTCCCGTAATGTACTGTTTGTGCACGGGTTTGCAGTCGAGGAAGGCTTGCAGGCCTGACCACAATCTCTCCAGAGTGTTGATCTCATTTCTGATGCTCATCAGTTTTGTGGATACTTGTTGATCCTTGAATAGATGCTCTGCCAGTTCCTTGACGTGGTTCAAGTTGTTCCTCATGTTTCCTGTAGCATTCACTCCCTCTCGAACTCGACGAGTGAAGGGGTTGTTGTGCATACTCTCGCATTGCGTATAATATGAGAGAACTTCAGAGGTCAAAATATTTGGTGCTGCTTTTGTGATGTATCCATCCGGGGAGATGCACAAATCGCCGAGAGCTACCGATGTCGCCAGGTACATTGAGGCCATCAACCAGGAAACAATCACCGCAAATAGGCCGAATACGGAAAAGCTGAGAAATTAAAATAAAGAAAAATTGCACCCGGTCCTTTAATGTATATGTCGTAGTCACTTTTTCGAAGAACGCATTTTGTATAAATCCTCGACAGTTTATAAACTGTCGGCCAGTTGACGAATCCATACCTGCGTTGTCCTTTCTATCGTTTCCGTACCTGAATCCAAGCAGGCACCAGTGGTGACCGGGGTAGTAGTAGTAAGACTAGGGGATTACTTGAGACAGAACTATGTAATTTTTATACAAATTTTCAAATCCGAAAGATCAATTTGTTAAAAGGCAGTTGAGTTGTCTACGAAAAAGTTCATTTTGAACCACGAAAGTTGAAATGTTCACAAAAAAAGATGACAATATTGGAAATCTTAACCTTAAAAAAAATTTAGTTTCAAACGAATAGTTAATCATATAAAGGATGAAGATTATTTTTCTACCAGAAACCCCTTCAATTTTCAACCGAATAGTTAAGTTGGAACCGTTGAATTTTCGAAAGCAAAAGATGACTCAAGCAAAATGTTTGTATTTTGGACAAAATAATCAAAATTTCAAAAATAGAGGGTCCACCGATGATATTGCTTCAAATTGAAATGAAATCGTTCCATTAGATTTCTACTTAATCACATCGACGAGCAACAAAAGTTATTTATGTATTTTAGTAACATTTGATTACACCGGCACACAAAAAAAAAAAATCTCTGTACACCGGACAAGACCTATCTACAGGCATGTTTTTCGACCCGCTGAGTCCGAATATCAAGTCAGTTTAGGCCGTGCACCCTCCAATTTCGAATAAAATGCAAAAAACCGTAAGAAATAGCCAAAATTGGATGTTTTAGTAATAAAAAAGATGTCTGGATGTACGGCAAGCGTATTTTTCATGTATTTTGAACCGTTGAATACTAATTTTAAGTGCACTTAGATAATAAGACGTCTTGAATCTAAGAGAATTGTAAAAAAATCCATAAAAATTGAATGAAACCCATTAAAATTGCTAAAATCGCAAAAAATTGGGATTATCTTGATAAAAAAAGTTTTGCAGACTCGGATCGAAGGAAATTTCATGTATTTTAACTGCTTAAACCGACTATGCAATGTATTTGGCCCATATTCCCTCAAACACTCAAAAAAATCGCATAAAACCGATAAAATAACAAAAAACGTGGGTGGAGTTCCGAAGAACACTTACCTTCGATTAATTTTAAACTTTGTATATCTTTGTATTTTGACGCGCTGATCACGAAAATGATAGTGAGAATACCCGCAAATTCGATTTTCATGGTGAAAACCATGAAAAAAACAATCAAAATTATGTTTCTTTACGTTCATCTCAGCAAATAGTCAAAATTTATAAAAAAAGCTTCAGATGACAGTTGTAGATCTTTTAAAAATACATATTTAAAGTTCAATATGTTTTTACCAAGTGACTGACGGTTTTCGAGAAAATGAGGGAAAATGTTGGTACGAAGTGCAGAGTTTTTTGCTATTTTATCGGTTTCATGCCATTTTTTTAGTGTTTGAGGGAATATGGGCCAAATACATTGCAGACTCGGATTAAGCAGATTAAATTACATGAAAATCTCCTTTGATCCGAGTCTATAAAACTTTTTCTATCAAGATAATCCCAATTTTTTGCGATTTTGGCAATTTTTATGGGTTTTATAAAATTGTCTTAGATTCAAAACGGCATATGATCTGAGTGCACTTGAAATTAGTATTCAAAGTTTCAAAATACATACAAATTATGCTTGTTCTAGATCCACAAATTATTTTTATTACTAAAACATCCAGTTTTGGCTATTCCTTACGGTTTTTTTGCAATTTATTCGAAATTGGAGAGCGTACGGCCTAAACTGATTTTCAATTCGGATTCAGTGGGTCGGAAAAAATGCCCGTGGATAGGTCTCGTCCGGTGTAAAGAGAACTTGTTTTTTTTTGTGTGCCGGTGTTATTGAAGTACATTCTGTTGAAATTCAAATCAAAGTTAAAGTTGGGTTTAAAAATGGTCAAAAACGGAGTTATTCTGATCAAGTTGCAGAACTATTTTGTAAGAAATTCTAAGAAAAATGTTCAGAAATGGAGGGTTCAATACAGTGAGAGTTAAATGCAATGAGTTTTTTAATAATATGAGATTAAATTGAAACCGTTGATATTTCATCAAATTGGAAGGAAATCGTTCAATTAGATTTCTACTTAAATAAAAAATAAAAAATTATCATTTCAATCACATGGACGAGCAACAAAAGTTATTCATGTATTTTAGTAACATTTGATTATTGAAGTACATTCACTTCAAATTCAAGTCAAAGTTAGAGTTGGTTTTGAAAATTCTGGAAAAATACATAACTTTACTTTTATATTTCGTAGGTTAGCAGGTGAAAGCGAATAATTGAGTGTCTAATTACCGACTGTCTCCTCCATCTCTACGATATCAAACTCAAGTAATCCCCTAATCTTACTACTACTACCCCGATCACCACTGGTGCCTGCTTGGATTCAGGTACGGAGACGATAGCAAGGACAACGCAGGTATAGATTCGTCAACTTTCCGACAGTTTATAAACTGTCGAGGATTTATACAAAATGCCTTTTTTGATAAAGTGACTACGACATATATATTATTTCTAGAACGTCACACACAATTCATAATATATTATTTAATTTTTAACATTTTCGAGCAAAAACATAGCGCTGAAATTGTCGTGAATCGTACATTTCGAATATATCGTTTCTAAACTTGGATATTTGGAATGAGGATTTTCTTTTAATTTTGAGCTAGATAGATAGAAGCATGAGGGGTAGTGGTCTCACTGGAAGGGGAAGAGACACCAGGCAGGCCAAATTTTTGGCATATTGAATTCAACGTGCCATAAAAGGTCATTGTATGATAAGAGATAGTTAATAATAAAATGGATTTTCAAGCGAATACACTATGTTTTTACTGTCTATAATATTTTTCGTGAACTATGCCACACAACTTTTGATAACATTGAGATAAAATGCACCGACACATTTTACCTCCAGGTATCCACGGAGGAAAAGATGAATGCCCACTTCAAGTACATGAACCGGCTGGTGAATCTCAGTTCGGTTCTGGAATAAGTTTGAAAGAAAATAAGAGTTCTTACGTGATAAGGGCGCATCTGGAGTGGCGCGCGACTCCGACCAGCAGAACCACGCAAAGTATAAGAAGGACGCTGAGCACAGCCATGGTGATAGGCCATCTTAATTGTTCGATTCTCTCGGCCAAGGCAACAGCACCAGTTAGACTAATTCCGGTCAAAGGCCTCCGGATTTCAAAGCTGCGATTCACAGCGATGCTCGCGTTCTGATTCATTCTTTCTGAGGCTTTCAGCAATAATCCCAAGATTGTTTTATTATTAGCTGGAGCGTCGAACTCATCTTCGAGAGCAGTCATTTGTGGGAGAATTTTCTTCTGCACAGTCAGTTCAATCCTTTCCGTCTGAAAATAAAGATGACAGTATGTTCAGGATAGTGGAAATAATTCAGATTCAACTGCTGATAGCAATGTGCCGTTGCAATTTTCAGGAAGAGAAATCTATAATTATTGACATTTTTATCGAAACTAAAATGTTGGTTTTGAATCCAAAAGACAGAGTTTCTATAGAACAATGGAATTTTCAACCCGAAAATATGATTTTTGAACCTTCAATCATACAGTAGAGTATCTAAATGAAGGAGATGATTTCTAAGCCAAAAATATAAAAGTAGACTTTTCAATTGAAGAGAATTGACTTCCGTTGAACATTTGTTTTTTTTTAGTTAGAAACCAATTTTCCCTTCTGAAAATACAATTATTCTTTATTTGGCCAAAACTTTATCGTTTTTAATCACAAATTCAACCATTAAATTTTTGATTGTGAAATAATTTTTTTCTGGTTGAAATTTTACCAACTTGGATGTAGGTCCAAATAAATTGTTGAAAGTTATTTTTTCCGGTTAAATATTTATTTCTTTGATTGGAAATTCGTCTTATCGGTGAACAGTCAATCTTTCAATTGGAACTTCATTTATTTTGTTTAAAAAATGGAACTGCATTTGATTGAGAAAACATCCGTTTCGGTTGTATATTGAATTTTGTTTAAATAATTCTTGTGTGCATTAAATTGAAATGTCAACGATCACATATTTTGTTGCGAATTCGGTTGAAAACGAATTACTTGGTTCAAATTTAAAATACTATGTCAAAAGACAATTCTTCTTAAAGGTCAATGATTTCAGTTAAAAGGAGGTCAATACTGAATCAGAAAATATAATAATAGATTTTTCAATTAAATGAAAATAACTTAAAAAAAGCTGGGTTCTATTGGGTTCGGAATAAATCATGTTCGGTCAAAAATTCTACTGTTTGGTTGAAAATATAATTATTTCCTTGAGCATTAATTTTGCAGTTGAACTGCTGTGTTCAAAATTAATTTTTTCTAAGATTCGTCTTTTTGGTTGAAAATTCAATAATTTACTTGCAAATACACTTTTTGTTGTTGGAAATTCAACTGCTTTTTTTGGAAATTTGTCTTTATGGCTTGAAGATTCAACAATTCGGTATAAAATGGAACTATTTGGCAGAAAATTATAACAGAATACATGAAATTTCAACAATAATGTTGGGTCTTTAAACCAAAATACGAATGATTCACATGAATGGTAAAATTTTCAACACAAAAATATAATTTTCCAAAAAATTTACATATTTAACAGTTAAATTTTCAAATAAATAGTTTTTTCCCAACCGAACAGTTCCGTTGTTTCCCATATTTTTTAGTTTTGAGCCAAAAAGACGAATATTCTACAAAACAGTTAAATTTTCGACCCCAAAATATAAATTTCGAACGAAGAACTTAACTTACAATCAAACAGTTAAATTATCAACTAAAATCATGAATTTTTAACCAAACATACAAAAAGAATAATTCTGAACCATAAAGTATGGTTCTTTCATGATTTTAAGGTTCAATTTATTTCTTCAATCAGAAAGAAAGGAATTGAAAGGGAAATCGTTGGGTTCTATTGGGTTCTGAATGAATCTCGTTCGATTCAAAAGTCTACTGCTTGGTTAAAATTCAATTATTTTAATAAAAAATTTATTTTTCTTTCCTTGCTTGAAAATTATTTTCATTAGCTGATATAACTAATCTGTTTTTCGTTGAAAATTGATCGTTTCTTAATGAGAACTGAACCAATAAATGTTGAATTGAATTAGGTATTCATTATTATTAATAAATAATAATAAATATTATTATTCATACTGAATGCTTCATTTTTTATTCTTCTTTCTCGGTTGAAAACTGAACTACTTTATTGAAAGCTGAACTACTTTGTTAAAAATTAATTTTCTCCAAGTTTCACCTCCTCGAATAAAAATTTAATCATTTGGTTGCTAATCAACTCTTTTTTTTTTAAGAAAATAGAACTGTTTCGAAGAAAATGTGCCTTTTTTGGCTAAGAGATTCAACAGTTTGGTAAGAAATTAAACTATTTGTTCGAAAATGAAATTGAAAACTCACATTTTTGGTAGAAAATCCGACTGCTCATTCAAAAATTTGAATATTTGGTAAAAAAAAACTCCTATTTTGAAAAATTATATCCTCGATTTTGTAGCAAAATCGTATTTTTTACTTGAAAATTAACAACACATTCAGACGAATCACATCAAGTGGGAATCCCAATTTTCAGCCCAAGCAAATGTTATAAAATATTTATATCAATCGAATCTTCACATAATTAGTATATCAGAAATGTTGGACTTTCAACAAAATAATTTGTTCAAGTATTTTTTTTGTGCAACAAATTTTGGTGACTTTCTTTTGATAATAATTCATTGCGCTTAAACTGTTCAAAATTTTTAACGAAAATTGGTACACATACTATTGAAAGACAACTCTTTCAGATACAAAATATTGTGATGGTCAATAAACAATTTTTCCATATTTTTAATAACATTTTTCGAAACCATTGACTCAATTATCAACTTCTTAATGCTCGAATCATCTAGATCTTCGTTGATACATTTAAAAACTATTCAAGAACAACAATCTGAAAAAAATGGCACTGCTCGCCATTAATTTGCTCAGAAAATGTATAATTATTGCGAAGCGCGCGGCTCGGGCCGACGGAGTAGCCCGGCTCACAGTGGGGACGGAAAGTTCAAAAACACCTACAGGTCGCAAATCTTAACCAAACAAAACAAAATTCATCCGGAAATTTTTGAAATTGAATTCCAAAGAGACTGAAGGAGACGAATTTTCAATTTGTTCAAACTCTTTTCAACAAAATGTGGCGTGATTATAAGATTTCCGGTCATGAACTAAATAAACCATTTAGAATTTAGGGAGTTTGAGGTATACCTGATTTTGAATTTGCCATTAGTATTGCGAAATAAATTTGTTCAAGCAAATTGTTTGAATAAGTTTTTGATTATTTCAGTTTTTTGCAAAATAAATTCTAAAATCTGATTTTAGCGGGAAAATTATGACCGAAGCATTATATTTTATATTTAAAATACAATTTGTTACAACCAAATGACTAAATAATTAATTTTGCATAATCCACATTAAATCTCAATAAGGCTTTAAACGCCTTCAAGAAAATGAATAATGATACAAATGCGACTTCTGTTAGCTGGAGGGTTTTTTCGTGCGCTAATTTCAAGTTTGACATTAGTTTTGCAAAAAAATTTGTTGAAACGAATTCTTTTTTTTTATGTTACTTTGTCTTCATAACGTATGTGTTCTTAGTAATGATTGAGTTGTTCTGAATAAGCCTGTTTGGCCAAAAAACTTATTCGAAAAATATATGGATTTAAAAGTTAGGTTAATTTTGCTATCTGGTCCGTTATTGTGTAAATGTTTCTTTTATTTTATATCACATTTTCCTGTATATTTTTTTTCTTGAATTCCTTTTTTGATGTGATTTTCTCATTTATTAATTTTTTTTCTATGTAATTATTTTCTCAACTCTTATATCTAGAATTTATAAATTAGGAACTTCAAACTCGAAATCTTATAATCACGCTATATTTTGTGCAGAAAAGTTCAAACAAATTATTTTTGAAAATTCGGCTTCAACAGTCTCTTTGAAGTTCAATTACAAACAGTTCTGGATGAATTTTGTTTGATTTGGTTAAGATTTGCGACCTGTAGGTGGTTTTGAACTTTCCGTATCCACTGTGAGCCGGACTGCTCCGTGGTCCCGAGCCGCACGCTTCGCAATTGAACCGCGGGCGATCAAAAGAGGATACGCTCGAAACGCCGTCGTTTCAGTTGGCCCCTGGATCATTTTTTTTCAGGTCAATTTTTAATTTTTCAATAACATATTCCAATAGGAAATTTTATTGCGCATATTTTTAGTTCTATGAAAAAATGTGATAACTTTATTAGTTTTCGAAATAATCAAGAAAATGTTACTTTTTTCTGCAATTGCAAAATACGAATTTTTTGTGCTCAAATCGCCACAAGTTTTTCATTAATAGGAATTTTGTAATGAAAATTTCAGAAAATATGCACCTCCAGATAATTAAATTAACGGTTTTTATAGAATTTCAATTAATCGTCACTAAAAACTTATAACGATTTTTATTCTTCTCATTGCGTAAATTAGATATTGAAAGTTTCAAAAGCTTCGGGAGTCGAACGAATTTTCAGAAAATTAAAATTAACGGTCACCTAAAATTTTGTTGGGATTCAAGAAGTTTTTCGGAAAATATCAGACAATTATGTTTTATGGTTCCAAAGTCACAATTTATTTAGGATCTCCGCGCTGTCCCGTACGCGTGCTAGCTCCTCCTGCAATATCAACGCCTAAATAAAAGCGGAAGATTAGAAGGTCAAGCCGGCCACCAAAATAATAATGAAGATATTATAATTTAAATTTTTTTATTATTCTTTAATAACAAATTAGAAAAATCAAAACTTACATAATATTCATATAATAACTGGGACATCAAAATGTGAAGATTTTTTGCAGAATTTTGAAAAAAGTTTCAAGGGCAAAATCTGCAAACGGAAAAATTTTGAAAATAGTGAAGCTTTTGTTTTGCATTTTTTTTCCCGACGGAAAAGTAGACGTTTATGATAATTATAAATTGGAGAAGGCAACTAATTTTTTGTTTACTATTTATCTCAAGCTAAAACACCTTCCAAGAAGTTGTTCACCTCGAATTGGACTAAAATAGGCTAAAGTAAAAGATGTGGAAAGTCTTTTTAATTTCCTAACCACCCCTGAAAGAGAATTCTTCGAAAATTAATTTTCGCAATTTACTCAAAATAATTCTGCTGCAGAAAACACTGTAGACAGTGACGAAAATGGTTGAAATATTATTGAAGGAATCGTAGAAGTTATTATAAAATATTATGTAAGTTTTGATTTTTATAATTTGTTATTAAAAAAATAAAAAAATGTAAATAATAACGTCTTCGTTATCATTTTGGTGGATTGACCTTCCAATCGTCCGCTTTTATACAGACGATGATATTGCAGGACGAGCTAGCATGCGTACGGGACAGCGCGGAGATCCTAAATCAAATGTGACTTTGAAACCATAAAACATAATTGCCTGATATTTCCCAAAAAACTTCCTTGAATCCTAATAGAAGTTTAGGTGACCGTTAATTTCAATTTTCTGAAAATTCGTTCGACTCCCGAAGCGTTTGAAACTTTCAATATTTAATTTACGCCATGAGAAGAATAAAAATCGTTATAAATTTTTAGTGACAATTAGTTGAAATTCCATAAAGACCGTTAATTTCATTATCTGAAGGTGCATATTTTCTGAAATTTTCATCACCCAATTCCTATTAATGAAAAACTTGTGGCGATTTGAGCACAAAAAATTCGTATTTTGCAATTGCAGAAAAAAGTAACATTTTCTTGATTATTTCGAAAACTAATAAAGTTATCACATTTTTTCATAGAACTAAAAATATGTGCAATAAAATTTCCTATTGGAATATGTTACTTAAAAATTTTAAATTGACCTGAAAAAAATGACCCAGGGGTCAACTTAGACGACGGCGTTTCGAGCGTATCCCCTTTTGATCGCCAGTGGTTCAATTATACATTTTCTGAGCAAATAAATGGCGGTCAGTGAAATTTTTTTTTCAGATTGTCGTTCTTGAATAGTTTTTACATATGTATCACCGAAGATCTAGACGATTCGAGCATTAAGAAGTTGATAATTAAGTTTCTAAAAATGTTATTAAAAAATATGGAAAAATTGTTTATTGACCATTGCAATATTTTTTATCTGAAATAGTTGTCTTTCAATAGTATGTGTACTGATTTTCGTAAAAAAGTATTCAACAGTTTGAGCGCAATGAATTATCATCAAAGCAAAGTCATAAATGTTTGATGCACGAAAAAAATATTTGAAGAGATTATTTTGTCGAAAGTCCAACATTTATACGTTACTGATAGTGTGAAGATTCGATTGATATAATCATTCTATAACATTTGCGTGGGCTGGAAATTGGGATGCCCACTTGAAGTGATTCGTCTCATATTGCCAATGTATGGTACGGCGGCATTTGTCAATTCCGCAAGAGTATGAAGTTTGCTGTACTCGGTTCGCAATGTAGCAAATTTCACATCCGTGTAGGATTACCAACTGTCCGTCCTTGCCACACAATATACTATTGCAGAGGTGTCCAACGCGTGAGCAACGGTGCAAATAACTGTCACTCGTCAATCCCCTCTCTTACCACCTTGGATGCGTTCATGTGGTGATCGCGAAACGGAAAGGGGTCCTCGGCGGCCCGGCTGTGTGAATAGTGCGCGCAAGTAGGCGTGGTCAGGCGTAGTCAGACGAAGCCCGTGGTGGAACTAGGAGAGAATTCTCGATGAAGCGCTCGGAGAAGGGAAAGGAAGGAGAAGCGCGCCAAACTTGCGTTGGACACCCTTGTACTATTGGATGAATAAGTGACTCTTACCTGATTTCTCACGTCCATAATCATATCGTCTACATGTTTGGCAGCGGTTATTAGTTGTATGAGGCCGTTATGCACGTCGTCATTACCGTAGAGACCTACAGCAACGGCACCGCAGCAAAGGAGGGCGAGAATTGCTAGGGAGCATTTCAGGAGTGCTATGGATCTTCTGTGACGAGGTTTCCGGTCGCAGCATCTTGTCACGAGATAAACCAGCAGCACCAGAAGGGTAAAGATCAGCCAAGCGGCGGGGATGCTTCCCAATATACCGAGACTCTGAAAAAAAGAAGAAAATGAATTTTAAATCAATTTATATCAAAGTCGGGAATTTGTAGATTATTCTTCTAAGGTGAATTCGAAAAGAACTTCACTTATTATTGAAAACTTTTTATGTCATATAGGTATCTCGTGAATATTGCCTTTTCCTGTTTTTTTCTCTTAAGTCTTTACAATTTATTTTTCTGGGAATGTATTTTCATTAGTTGAAACCTGTCAGACGTTCCAAGAATTCATAATTCTCAGCTGAAAAAAAAAATTATTAATTCAGAGGTTTACTTTCATAATCATATTATTGGTTAAGAATTCATACTTTTTTATTAAAATTTTTTATTTTTTAGTTGAAAATAAGCTTTTTAGTTGCAAATTTATATTTCAGGTTAGAACTACAAATGTTCAGTAGAAATTCCGTCTGTTTGTGCTGGAAATTTCTTTTCCTTTCCTTACTGAAAAATGTTTCTTGGTTGAAAATCCGTCTTTTCAAAAATTCATCTCTTCTGGTAGAAATTTCATTTTTTTATGTTACAAATGCAACTGCTTTTTTGACAATCTTTTTTGTTAAAAATTCGTATTTTTTGGTTAAATTTAACTATTTTTCATTGGCAATTGGAATTTTTGTTGCTGAAATATCAAATATTATATTTTCCATTTGGAATTTTCATCTTTTCATAAAAATTTTATTAATTGGATTGAAATGCATCTATTTACCTCACAATTCTACTGTTATGTTGAGAATTAGAGTCTTTTTTGGATAAAATATCAACATCACATTTTTCATCTAGAGTTACTCTTTTTTTATTAGGAATTCAACTTCTTGATTGAAAATTCATCAATTCGGATGACATTTTTTCTCTTTCACGATAAAAAAATCTTCCATGGTTGAAATTGCAACTCTTTTTTTGAAAAGTCCATTTTTCGTTTAAAAAAATTTTACGTTTTTGACTGCAAAATCTCAGTTGTTTGAAACTTCAACTTTTCGATAGGAAAATAAACAATTTGGTTGCAAGTTAGTATTTTGGTGAGGAAATTAATCCTCATTGGTTAAACATGCAACTCTTTTACAGAAAAACATTCTTTTTTAGTCAGATATCGAATCATTCAAATTAAATGTTTCATTGTTTTTGTGAAAACTTGTGGAAGAAATCAGTATTTTTGGTTCATATTAGTCATTCAGGGTTGAAAATCCAACCGCTTTGGTAGAAAACTCTATTATTGGATTAAAAAGTAACTTTTTTGTTAGAAATTCTTGTTTCTGGTTTGAAATTTCAATTATTTGACTGAAAATTTACTTTCTCTGATTGGGAATAAACTATTTTTTTTGAAATACAACTAACTACAATTTTATTTTTTGAAATAAAACAATTCCGTCAAAGTCATAGTTTTTGTTTAAGAATTATCTTACGGTTGAAAATTCGACTGATTTGTTAAAAATTTTCACTAATGGTTTGAAAATTAACTTCAATATGAAGAAATTCATGTTTTTGGCCTGAAATTACAACTGCTTTATTGAAAAATAATCTTTTTCTGGTTGATGACTAAATATTTTGTTAAAACATCCGATTATTAATATTCTGAAATATTCTAAAAGCGAGAGAGGGCTGATTTTCTGTGTTCGATTTTGTGAGAAGTAGAAGTTGGGTTTTAGAATTCAGAGGCGAATTTTTGGGACTTACAGAAACAGATTAGGCAGATGAAGCCAATTGACCAATTAGTATTTTTTATTTTTTCTTGAAGATTTATTTCTTTGTAGAATATTCGACATTTTGTTAATAGTTTATGTTTTTAAGCGTCTATTCTTCTAATCTTTAATATTTCTGTTTATGATTCTTGAAAAATGACTCGAAACATCGTCCGATTTTATATGTTCTAGGAGCTTTATTCAAATCAAGAAGGTAAAAATTGGGAAAAAGGGAATTTTAAATAGGGGACATACTGTGATCTCCAAAACTTTAAATCCCACAAGTAAAGTTTCCTCTGCTGAAAAATAGTGTCCATCAAAAACAACTAGTCATTACCCCCCCCCCCCTCCCCTTCCTCACCCCTAAAGGGTACTAATATTTATTTTCAAGACATCAATTTCTGGGAAGCTTTCTCGAAAACAAAGACTGATGAAATCTTAGTATTGTAGGCGTATCGCTTTTTGATAAGCGTCAATCGTCAAAGGCAGACTTGATTGTGGCTGCGGCTGTGATTCACGGTTCACTCCACCGGTATCGAAATCGTAATCACATCGAAATCGTGAAGGAAGAATGGGAAATCCAAACTCCATTTCTGAGGACAACAGAGAGACTTTCAAAGACGATTATTTCGCCTGACGAATTGCTCGAGCATTAATCGGGTCATTTCCGCTTCGCTTGCTTTTCGTTATACCAACAGGGATTTAAGAAATTTTTTCTAACAGATATATTTAAACCAACAAACATAATGTTTCTACCTGAAGATTGTTAAATTTCCAACAACATGATCAAATCCTTGATAAAATAATTGATTTTCGACTGAATAGGGAAATAATCTACATTTGGCGGGAATACCGCGCGCCATCTCACGGATTTTCACCCTGAGCTCTAGGGTGAGGTTAGCCTGCGATAATGGCTCATAAACTAATAATGGCTATAAAGAATTGAGTTTGTCATAAAACGTTGAGAAATCTTAGTTTATTTTGTGACATCTTTGATGAGATTAATATTAGTAAAGTACATTCGTAAAAGATTTGAAAACTCATAAAGTAGAATTTTAGTATTGAGTGGGAAAAAATTTACGTTTCATAATGTTCCAAATTATGCTTGAAATTAAAGAAAAGTAAATAAAAATAATTGTAAACCAATAGAATGTTTTTCAAACTTGAATTCAATCAGCGTATGTTTCTGACATAAAAATAAACATGAAAAATTGATTATTGAGTTCAAAAATATGTAGTAAAATTTATCTTTTATTCTTTCCGTTACATCAAGAAAAAAATTTAAAACTTGGGTTTTTACAATAATACATTTTTCGGAGGCCTACACCGATTTTTTTGTGTTAAATTTAATAAAGTTTTATCAAGTGCCAATATGTTTTGAGCCGAATCCAGGAGTATTTTTGTATTGTCGTGGAAATATTGTAGGGTTGTATGCATCATTTCGTGGATTTTCTGATTTTTGACCACCAACAAAATGAGCACTACAAATCCTGGTATTTTTGGTTGTAGTCCAAGGCTTTCCATCAATTCCGAAAATACAAATCTTTATTATGTACCATACATTGAGAATCTCACTCAGTAAAATACAGAGAAAATCGATTTTCCTAATTATTAATATTGATGGAGTTTCAGGTTATGTTGTTATTATACACATATGCTCTCAACGTTGCCTGTGATTGGTCAAAGACCTCACTGTGAGGACTGGTCGGTCCTGATTTGGCAATCCATTGTCTTTTAAAAAACCCGAGAGGACGGAAAGCCAAATAGGATTGGTATTATATCCACTGTCCCTATTCATGTTATTAGGGTGTTCTGAGATTTCGATTGCATCTCCATGCCTTCTTGGAAAAATATTGTTTGTTTTTGCGATGAAGGTTATAGCTTTTTCAAATGAAATGCTACGTCCCGTTTCAATGTGATGCTCTGCTAGGGCTGATTGCCTGAAATGTGTCAGCCTGGCTTCCTCAAAATAGTTGCATTTATAAAAAAGAAAGTGAATTTTCAAATAAGGAAAATGATTCTTCTACCATAAATTTTTTTTTTAATCCAAACGGTCAAATTTTCAAACATAAGGGATCAGAATTCAATCACGAACAGTTTTTTTTCAAGCAAAATAGTTTTTTAAGCGAAAGACTACTTATTTCTAAAAAATAATACTAGACAAGATAGCTACGTTTCTATTTCGTAATTGCACAATTTCAGGCCATTCAAATCGTCCTGCTATTTGAGTTGCATTTATAGTTTATTTCTGGAGAAAGGGTTGTTATTCATCACATTTTTATCACTTCTCTTTTCTCAAGCAATTTTTATAAATAACTGGTCCAGGTAAACACATTTTAATAGTATTTATTAAATATTGTGAATAGTTTATTTATTAATCGGAATAGGTTATATTTGCATACATGACTTTGAATGAAAGTGTTGCATTATTAATATAATAAAGTCCTAATATGCTAATAAAGTGGTAAAACAAGATATGTATTTATTCAGCAAATAAATATAAGGTTCAGATTGCAAAATGATCTGCCTTTTTACATTCTCATCATGAAGAGAAGGTATTGGTTTTATGTGAACATTGACTTTCGCGGAATTAATGAAATGTCCACGTTTTGAGACCTCCTGATTCCGAAATAATAGTTTTTACGTTTGTGTCTGTCTGTCTGT
>WSXT02225303.1:0-15152 GCA_011762715.2 Neuroterus valhalla | reverse complement strand
CTGGTAAAGGCCCATTGCAACACTCCCCCCCCCCCCCCTCCCATATATAATCCGATATGCGGTGAAATTCAATAGGATAAACTTAATTCTCACTTTTTTAGTGAAGGGAGGAAGGTGCAACTGACCTTGATATAAATTATTTTTAATAGGAATGCATTCAAATTTACACATTTTTCAAACCTGGTAGTAACAAATTTTCTCGAGAATTTTTTGTTTACGTGGATCAGTGTAACGCTGCAAAAAAATAATCTGAAGTTTGGACAAAGGGAAAGTTCACGATTTTTCTGTGTTTTCAATTTCTTCTGCTATAAATGAAACGGTAACTATAGATGTAAGCTGATTTTTATCTCGACCCTAAGTGTAAGAGATTGATTTTGGAACACATACCTTATAATTTCTAGTGCTGATATTGAAATACAAAGATATTTGTGTGATCACAAATTTCTTACAATATATTTGAAATTTATCACTTCAATAATTTATTTACTTGAAGAAAAAGAATTCTCGACGGATATAAATAATCAAACATCAATATTTTATATATAATTTAAATTTACAAAATCAATGCTTTCTTATAAGCTTTTTGTTGATCAAATATCTCTGGAGGGGGCTGGCGGGTGCCAGATCTTTTTATTATAAAGATAAAATTATCATAAAGATAAATCATACAGATTTAAGAATTCGACGAAAAATATTTCATGTTTTATGCTGCTCTTATCTGCTTCCTTTACGAGTTTCAATAGGAAACTGTCTTGAGCTCATTGTATTCGAAGACGCCATTTGTGCATTCGCTCTTCCACGTGTTCCATGTTGTATTATTTGTGCGAATAGGTTTTCACTGTCTAGGAATAAGGGTTTGAGAAGAAGCACTGTCGAAAAAGATAGGAGAGAGATCGGAGAGACGTGAGTTTGGGGTGCTCACGACGGAATTTGCAGAAGCGGTAACTACGTGTACTGTGTTGGAGGTGCATGCTATGAGATCTTATCGCCATCGAAATGCATCGCGATAAGCAAAAGATTCCAGTCGAACGAACTGCGATTCACGTACGTGACCCATCGGATCCTTATTTCGAAATCCCAGATTTCTCCGGGAAGACCCTACCTTTACTTTCCGGACATTATTTCGTTCCAGTCGAATCAAAGGTTATCCCAGCAAACTACTATCTGAACTGAGCTTGATCAACTCTTTACACGGCGAGTAAACGAGTTTACTTATCGTATTTTGAATTTAAATTCAACGGAAGCTCTTTTAAAATGATAGCAAGTAAAGGGAGTTCCATTCAGAAGTTAGTTGCCCTCTACATACAAGGATATATATATAGATACAATCTATACAGATGAATGCACACACGCTAACTGAATATACGCTCGGCTTAGATATCGACCGATAGGAAGTATCTAACCGATTGGATCTCTTTCCCTGTTAACACTTTTTATCCTTCAGGGACTTTTTTCAGAAAAACCTAATGATTAAATATGGGCTTAAGTAAGCAGCACGCGATTAAAGCAAAGTTTTTCTTAGCCTTGTAGGATCTGTTCTTTTAAATCAGATATTACGCTAATTTAACTTTTCCATCCCTTCTGTCCTCTTGCTCCTTGTCGGAACCCTTACCACTTATGCAGTCATATAACTTTACTTTACCCTTGTCATTCACATCCCCGCTATCTGTGCCTTATAACTTCCATCTTCTTCTCTTCTTCGCCGTACTTTTTCACCACTAACCTCTGCTATGAACGGACGAACACCTGTTAGAAACTATATGGGACATTCTTTTATGAATCGGACAGAGATTTCACCGACCCATTTTTGATTGAGCTGATACTTTTTTTATGGGTTCTTTATCAAAAAAAAAAAGATACGTAATTGAGGATTTTTTTTATTTTTCAATTTTTTGAGAAATAGGAAGGGTTGAAAAATTGAGAATTTGAGAGAAGACTATTTTTAAAATATGCATAACTCTTGTTCTATTTGAGCTAGAGACCTTTTCGTTTTTTCATTTGAAAGGTGAAAGAACAAACTATGATAAAAAAATCATCCCAAGAATATTATCAACAAATTGAAATTGTTATCAACAATTGAAATTTTAAATTTGATTTTCAACTAGTTTGACCCCATGAATTAAGTTCTTAGTATTTTTATCGTATTCTGCGTCAAATTTCCGATTGGAAACGATTTATTTCAAAATGGCGATTTCATTACTACTATCTGCAAAAATTTAATGTATCTAGTGGTGTCGAGCGCGGTACCTCACACCGCACCGTCGCGCGTATCACATTGCACGGCAGATTTTCACGTCCCTCCGATTTTCTTCTTTGATATCGTTTTTCTCTTGAATAGGAATATTTATTATATATTTTCAATTGAAGTATCTTATTTCTTAAACAAGATTACTATATTAAAAATTGAAGAAATAAATCAATAATAAGAAGTAAAAGAAAACCATCATTATTTAAAATGTAGATTACTTTATTATGATTATAAGGATGTTATACAGTATTCATATTAGTCGAATTTTAACATTTCTTATCTAAAAATTTTTACAACATTCTCCTTTTATACAAGGAAAATTGCTTTGCTTCCAATTCTTGAAGAGAAACTGGAATCATACAATGATATTATAACGACATGCTATGTTTGGTAGAGCTTCTGCCGCTCAGGTAGATAATTATCTAGGTGTACGAATAGGATTTTTCACTCTTTGCAGACTAGCTCTAGCTGCAAGTCTTTTTACAATGCCACCAATTCCATCACATGGTCCTTTTCCATGCGAAGAAGGGAAAAAGTGCCACTCAGCTGCTATTTTAAAATCTTGCTCGTAATGAGTAAAATTAATAAAAAATTTTTTGTTCTAGTATTGCCCACAGGCACCGTCGGAATAATATATTATTTTATTGATCCCCTGTAAATTAGATTTTCTTTAGTCTACTAACTGTCTTTGATTTTGGATCAAAGGAAACCACGATGTTGATAAGTTTATGCACAAAATCTATTTTTAATTTTATTTAGGCTCAATATTGAATTGTTATTAAGATAATTGTCACTAAAGAGTGACTACCCGTGGCCAAAACGTTTGCCGAGATTATGATTATTACTAACATAATTACGCGCATGCAATAATACACAACCTTAGACAGGAAAAATAACTAGGAAAATGAAATTTTTAAAAGAATGACGAAGGCTAAGACAGAAGATTGACACAGAAAAGTAGTCTACCCGGAAAAGATCTATAACTTTTTAAACATTTCTCCCATTAGACGCATAGTTTTTGTTTCGATCGTAAAAAATAAGATAATGTACTAAAAAATTAAATCTCTAGAGAAACCACACAACAAATGGAAAAAATGAAGCAAGAAAACTTCTCTACTGTTTAAGACAACTTTCGATCGAGTTCGCAGCACGAGGCACGTAATGAGAATGTATTTGGTAAGGCCGGAGAAGCTTTAACAAAAGAGAATTCAAAAGCTCTATATACAAATGTAGGAAAATACAAAGCCCGACCGCGGAGCGCGAGGCGAGTTCATCATCGATTGCGAAGCGCGAGATCCAACAGACGCGCGCCGTAGGTGCGCTCAAACTTGCGAGCGGAGTGCGGGACGAGAATGTGCCGCACAGCGGGCAGATTTTTGCACATTAGAACTGATTGATTTTTTAATTTACATACGAGCAAAGTCGCGACGGGTCTGCTATTATAAATGCGAATGTAAGTTTGTGTGTTTTTTACGCTTTCACGCCAAGACTACTCAACTGAAAAACAGCAATGAAAAAGTATACCAGCTTTTTTATTCAGAATCTGTAAGAGATTCAAAAACATCTCAACAATGATCACGTTATTTCAAACTCTGGTACGATCTAAGCTGGAATATTGTTTGGTTGTTCGGACTTCCAATCTCCATAAGCATAGAAACCTCATAGAAGCGTGTCATAAAAGATTTCTAAAACACCTCAGTTGGAAAAAGCTTGGAACCTACCCCACTCCAGGGTCTGATCTGAATACTCTTTGTAGGCAATTTAATATTTGGACTTTCCAGGACAGACGGACTTTTGCTGGCGTAATATTCTTGTTCAAATTGAATCGTGGTATAATTGACTGTCCTTTACTGCTACAAATCATTCATTTTAATATACCTACACGATCAACAAGATCTGGAGATCCAATCTACTTATCTTCCAGCTTGGATCCTCGATCACAAATTTATGACATGTGTTATGGCCTGAATAGAGTGTATGCCTCATCTCGAAATGATATTGATCTCTTTACAGTCTCAGTACATACTTTTTGCAATATATTATGTGAATTTATGCCCAACGATAATAAATTAGAGAAATATCAAACGAGTAGAGCTTGATATAACCAAATCACAAATATTGAACTTTCTCTGAACAAATTTAGTCTAAATATACCTTGAAGTAGAAGTGTCGTATATGGATCTGACATGGAAAATGTAGAACGCCAGGCGCTTTCCATAAAATTCCATGCAGCTGACCCGTGAGCTCGTAGCTTCACGAAGAATTAAAAGATGCCTTATATAAACCAAACATTAGCACCGATCCGTATCTACGTTTGTTCAACCTGCCGCGGGAGTCTCATTCCATCTTGTTGAGCCCTTGGCACCTTTCATGAATAATTTCTTCTGCCATTCACGTCCTGGACGGTGGACGCCTTCTCTTGCCACCTGAGACTTCTCATTTTTCTACTACTTCCTATCTCTGCTTTTTAGCTCAAATAAGAAACTTTTCCTGCATTGAATATCATAAGGGATTCTTAGTTATCGAAAAAATTTGACCCTATCAATACAAACATTTCAAGTCCCACAGATGTGAACTGTCACAAAATATGCAGATTTTTGTATTCTCCTTCTCTCATGTGTGTGGTGTTAAGAGCATTTATACTTTTTTTAACTTGCAATTTCTGGTGAATTGAAACTCATGCCAAAGAAGCCCGTAGGTCTAATCAGATATTTGACAACATAATTTTCTTCTTACATCAATCAATAGTTGTTCCTAAATGAAAAATCCTGCCTTCCATGTTAATTGATATTCTAACTCCGTTCCCTCTACTTTTCATCCTGTATACACGGATTTTTTCCAATGTAAAAGTTTATTAAAGTCTCCTAATCTTTATAACGAATTTAATTGCTTTGCTGAGATGTTTGAGAAGAATCTGAACAAAAAGCGGATTTCCATTTCCTGATTTGCGGAAAGAATGAAGGACCCCTTCAGGCAATAACCTCACCGCCCGCCTCAGTCACCCAGAGGTACTAATTTATCTCAGTTTATTGCATCATATTTACTGAGGAGTACTAAGGAACTCCGCTGGACAACTATCTTTCGGCTTCAAGGTTTGAAGGAACAGTTTATAAAAAGATTAATCCTCCATTTACGGCTCTGGTTAAACATCACTTAACTCCAATGAAAAATATCCTTGTGAAACACAATTGCTCATATTTAGCAAAGAACTCGCTGTTGTTTAAAGACAAGACAAGAGAAATAAAACAGAAGGAAGGAAAAAGGAAAAGTACTTGGGTGCACTGGAGCACCAACGACGACGGGGAGGATAAGGGTGCTGAAGGAAACAAGAGTTACTCTCTTTTTATGTGTAGGTTACATCCCCATGTCACAAACGCCTTGTCCTTTCGATAGGATCATCTCTGTGTTCTTTGTTCCTCCGTTTTCATATTCTTTCAGTTTCAGGTAAACAATATTACCTGAATATTCTGCTAGTATCAAATATACTTGTGGATTTCCGCCAAAAAGATCAAATCAGTCCTTATGAAGTATGGACGATCGTATTTAGCCATATGTAGGGGAGGAGGTTGCACAGTGGGGCCACGGATCGAAAAACCGGTCAGAATTCTTGCTTCCCGCGAGATTTCAACGAAAATTGATGCTTCAAACGGGAAAATGATAATTTTGATGTCAAGTTTATGGATCCGTTTCCCTCGAATCACTCCTGTTTGATATACTGATATATAATAGCCATATATTGGGCATAAATATCCAGGGATCATATAATATGTGCAGGACCGTTTGAATTAGTTCAAATAAAGCAGAGTTCACTGTGAAAAACTATATATTGATGTGGTATACCTAAAGATAGCATAAGTTTCATGAATTTATACTTATAGGCACTGTATATGAATGATTCCATGTCAGTCATGTAAGTAAAAAAATGAATTTTTCTGAAACCCTTTCAAAATGTTTCATTCTACTCCCAAAATATATAAAAAACTGTTTCAAACCTAAAATACCATAAATCAAGTGTTTTTGAGTTTAGAAATCTCATTATCATCACTTTTACAGTTTTTCAAAATCTTCATAAACTTTTTATACGTGAGGGAAGTATTTTCGACGGAAGTAAGAAATTCGAAAAATCGGTCACACTTCTTTTTTCTCTTGTGTTTGTAAAAAAATTCTTGTATCAAACTGGAAAATGTTGGTTTTTTTTATAGACTTATTAATTCGTCTCCTTCAAACTATTCATGTTTGATATATTAATACATAAAAATCATCAATTGAGAATACATATACATATACAGGATACAAATGTCTCCAGCTGGGTTACACAATCTTTTCATTCGTTTGGCACAGGTAAAAATCATATAATTTTACGGAATACTAAATTAATCTGCTCAAAATGTTATAAAACATCATATTCAACAATAAAATAATCAAAAGTGCATTGAATAACTACCTCTTTCGTAACTTATTTCTAATGTTACCAAATAATCTTCCGATTAGCCCCGGCCTTCCCGACCCACAGCAATTCTTCTTGTTTTTAAAAAAAGTTTCTAACATCATCAGCTTCTGAGCTTTAGCTCTTCTGTCCCCTCTTTGCCTCAGCAAAATATTATGCGCCCCGCTAAAATATACGCCTCTCTTCCCTCTTCACCAAACAATAGTCATCTTCTTTTCTCCCCATCATCATCTCATCTTTATACATCATCAACAGTCTCTAACTTTCTTAACCTCTTCTCAATCTCAACCTCTTTCGCAAAGCAACCCACAACCCATTCTCCGCCATCCATTTCAATTCAGAACCTTTTTTCCTAAAGTCGATCTCTAAGCACTTTTGGAATTCGAGATAATAACTTGATTAAATATAAGCTTTTGGAATTCATAATAAAGAACATTACCACTCATAAGTTCATTTTCTGTTGCCCTTTATATAACGCTCAGAAATGAAATATCTATAAATAAGTTTTTCGTCTATCAAATGAAGCTCTTATGGGGACGTTTTTTTCTCTTTTGGCTTATAGAATTATGAATATCGAAAACTGGATACATCATATACGGAACACGTAAGAGAACAAGTGTCGTTGAACGACATATTGCACGTGGTGAGTTGCAACCGCTATAAACAAGTAAAGTGGAAAAAGAAGGAGGAGCAGTAAAAGGTCTGGAGATTCTGAACAAAATACAGGGTCTTCTGATATTAAAAAGAAAGGTGAGGATTGTAGATGAAAGTGCTCATCTGCAGGCAAGGGTAGGGGAAGAAGTGTGAGAATAGGATTCTTAGATATTTTTTCATTTATAATTTCAGAAGGGAATTCGAGTTTAATATTCTGTAAACTTGGATTAAAACCTTTCAAAAACGGATATTTTCACTTAAAGAGTTACCAAATCGAATTTTTACATTCTCATTCTGAATGAGGTTTTAGGTTTAGGTTTTATCCATCGAAATCGCTTTTTGAAAAATAAAAAATGTATGTTTCCGCTCAAACTATGTATGGTGCAATAAAATGTTCCGGACTAAAATGATTCATTTTGAAAAGATCTAAAAATTTTCTCGGAGAATTTTCATAAGATGCATAGTTTCTATTTAAATCGTGAAAAATCATATAAAAAATAAAAAATTTCATTTTTCAGCAAGACTATGTGAGATACGAAAATAATTAAAAGAACCAAAATTGTTAACCTTAAAAAAAATCGACAAATTTACTGTTGATTATTTTTCGATATGACAAATAGCTTTCAGTTTTATCGCGATAACGCACTTACAAAAATAAAATAGCATGTTGCATTACAAGGGGTGAAACCGAGCGTTTGCAACCGTGTACGAGGTGGCTGCACGAGCGAAGCGAGGGCTGGAATCGCACGAGGTTCAAGAGCACGGTTTTGCCCCCTGTAATGCATATTGTTTTTCACAACACCACCACTGAAACACCATTCTTACATGCATGTAGAGTGAGTGCGAGAAATACTCCTATACAATGATAAGGAGTAAACCTATAGGTTTAAAACTTTGTTTTCAGCCCTTAGGGTTGAAAAACTAGAAATTTCAACCCTAGGGTTGGAAATCGAATGATAAGGAGTCAACCTATAGGTTAAAAACTTTTTTCAGTCCCTAGGGTTGGAAATCGACGTTTCGCCTCGCTCTACAGGCATGTATGAATGGAATTCCAGTGGTGGTGTTGTGAAAAATTCCATTTTCCAGCCAAGCAATAAGAGACAAGAAGAAATATTGTTCATCCTGAAAAGGCCTTAAATTTTCATCTGAATTATTTTTTATTAAGATTTTTTTTTTGTTTCAATCCTGACAACGCTTTTTAAACAATGAAAAATTCAATTTGCTAGCCAAACTATGCGAGATGTAAATATCGGTGGCGAGGATTGTAATGAGAAGAGGCTCAAGTAAACTTAATTTTGACAAAAATTTCCATCAAAAATAAAAAAAAAAAACTTCAATAATCTTCATAGAAGTAGAGGTTTTCAGCAGTTTTGTAATTTTCAAAAATATATGTATGCATTACACTGTAAACTGAATCAAGCACGTATAAGGCCAAACGCGTAGCGCGAGCCGAATGACGCGCGCCCCAGGCGCGCTCAAACTCGCGAGCCGCGCGCGTGACGTGATATGTAAATGTGCCCGTACAGCGGGCAGATTTTTTCAAATAAAATCATTCTATATTGAATCATTTCAATTGAAAAGCTTAGCCGTTTATCTTCCCCCTCTATATCCCCAGATTTAAATCATGAATATGGACCATTAACCTCCCTATGAGACAAGCCTTCGTCTAATATTATTATGATTGTTTTCTCTTAATTTGTGTGCTTGAATTATAAATTCATTTTCAGGAGATACAAGACCATCACCGTGCTCCAAACTACAAAGACGTTATCCAGTTACTTCACCACGCGATGGTGGTGGTGGTTTAGGTCCCAACTACTGTTGCCCATACTCTTCGCTACGTTATATGACCTATGTGGATATGGAGAGTTTAATGTGTCGAGGTTCAACAGATGCCATGGATACCAAGGCAAGACGATACCACCCACGTCATTAAACAACCACACGATAGAACTTTGAACGTGCGGCACACGTCGAGTTATACTGTTATAGCACCCTTGCGCGGCCGAATCCCTTGTTACACGGTGCCAAACTTTGCACTAGAACTGAATTTATAATCAACAATAATAAAGTGCTTGCATCATTGTACAATGCATAGTTTAACACATCTGGGAGAGCCAAAGTTCTCCATGACGATTGAGCTAGTTTCATATTTTAATAGGCAACCAAATTCTCCTGAGAGTGACTTATTGTTGGATGAGAAACTTTCTCATACCTTGTGACACATATGAAATTTCTTGGTTACACTATGCCACATATTTACTGATACTCAGTTATTCACTACTTATTAATGTTTCACTCTCTAAATCTGGAATAGTGAATTTCACTATTTTATAGTGAATTCTTACTATTTCAATTTAAAAAAAGTGGGTCACTATGAAATAGTCGAATTCACTATTTCAATTAGTGGTTTTACGGTTTCACTAATTCAATTAGAAGATTTCAATAATGCGGAAAGTAATTAACACTAATTCAAATAGTGGATTTCGTTAATTCGATTTGGCGTATTCAACTAATTAGAATAGTGGATTCCGCTAATCTCAACTGTGGATTAGCCACAGTCACAGGTCTTGATAAAAATAATCAATGCAATATTAGTTCAATCAATCGTATTTATTAATTGCAACTCATTCTGAATCTTTCTTGCAATTTTCTGGATGAGCAATTTTGTTTGAAAATATGCATAGTATTTAGAAAAGTTATTAAAAATGTTAACGAATGGGAATTTTTAATATTTTTTTTTTTTTTTTATTAAAAAGAAACGTAGAGATAAATCGGTGCTGAGATATATCCTGCAGTTTATTAGGACGCGTGTTCAAATTTATTTTTTGAATACAATTTTCATACACTGATGGTTATTTTTAATTCAAGGTATAACGTCGAATTTCGTTTTTCTTGATATTCCAGTCGTCCCTTCAAATCTTCGAAATTTTTTGCAATTTTCGCATCTTGAGAAGGAACAGAAAAATATTTCGGAACGCGTCGATGCGTTATCACTGAAAACAAATTTAACATCTATTCTGGCAATTTAAAAATATATTATCTGTACTTACTTCTTAGAATGGATGATTTAATTGGTCGGTTCACTCTGATATTCAATAGAGATATTCTCACATAATTATGCACGACTTAAAGAAAACGATGGATTTCTGCATTTTAGACAAATATTATTTTTTTAAATTATTTTTTCTTTAATAATTTATGACACGAGCTACCATCGAGTATTATAGTTATATCATTAACTTATAAGCATATTTCAAATGCTAATTTAAATGGTGCAGGAAAACGATTCCACTATTTCAATGGTGAAGTAGCTTTCACTAATTCAAATATTGAAATTTTCACTATTTCATATTTATAGAGAGGCACAGGATAAATTTTTCAGTTATCCCTGAAGTTTTAATTTCAGCGATTTTAGGCATGCAACATTGCTATATTATTGCAGAGCAAGGAAGGATTTACAAAATTAGTCACGAATAAATTTCTTTTTCTATTATTCATGCAATGCTTGGAAGTCCTTGCATCTGTTATTCTATAGACTTCAAACTAGATTGTAGATGAGTTTTCAGGTTTTACTATTTTTTTAGAAAATACGCAAAATATATAATTGAACTTAAAATTGTTACATCATGCCGAAAAATATTGTCGAAATCAGTTGTACGAGTGCTCCTCAGAATATTGTTTTACGAAGGCCTTGCTGAAATTTTACTAAAGTACAGAGAAATTACAAAATTTGTCCTATTTCAGCAGAATTTTAATTGCATAATTGAGTGGCTGGGTGCGGTTCAAGTTCTTCAAGGGAGGGTTGAGAAAAACTTTACTCCGTTTTTGATTTGTTAAAAAATCGAGGAAAAAATGATCATATGAAAATGCTTTGTGAGTGAAGAGCATATTTAATATCAGCATTATAGACAATCACTTAGTTTTAAAAAAATTGACTGTCACGAAATATATGAAGAAACCAGCAAAGGTTACTGTCAGTGCTGCCTGCTGTAAGAGTATAGGAACGAAATACAGTCCAAATTCCGGTGGTTCAAATTTTATTAAGAAATTACTTGATTTTTATTCATTTTGTACGAATTTTGGAGAAATAAAATTATAAACTCGATTTCTTCCAGTGCTTTTATCTAACAACATTGAGCCATAGCAGAACTATCTCTGAACTTTTCTGGGACATGAATTTGGAATAGTCCAAATTTCGAGAAAAACTGAGTGGGGCTACCTCAGTAAATTTGTAGCAAAAACGTTCTTTATAAACAGACGTATTTTAACTGCTATTAAGTATGTACATTTATATAGTACATTTCAAAAGTACTTCTTGGTAAATATATGAAATATATTTGTACTTTCAAAAATTGTTTTAAAATCCTATACTGCAGTGAGTCCTTCAAAACAAAAGACACAAAAGGCCAACTCAATTTCACCTCAAATTTCACGCGATCAAGTCGACACTTCATTAAGAACTGATCAAGTCGACACTTCATTAAGAACTAATCGTTCCTCTGCGTTCTAGTGTTTTGCGCTTCATTATTTTCGGAAGTTTCAGAATTGGAAGTTGAAAAAAAAAACTAAAATTGATGATCACGAAAATCCAAACTCACGAGAGATGGCTATATTGATTATCAACGGTCTTTGCTTTCGAAGTTCGGAACACCCACCATTTGGCAGTCCTCTATATTACATTTTTTCCCTTGCTTTTACAGCGTTGATTTTCGAATTAACTGTTCGCGGGGTGAGTAGCGTAAGTTCAAAAAGCAATCGGGAAGTATATTAACAGAAGGATAGATGCGTTTGCGTTTCATTTCTCATTACTTCATTAATTATATAAGACAATCAGACAATCTTGTAATCTTATGTTCGGATCTTCAGACTGAATTTAATTAATTATTGAGATATTGCAACAAGCTTAGGTAATCTTTTTAACAGCGATTAATTATATTAAATTTCAAGTAGTAGTACTAATTTAATCAAAACAGTTATTCAATATTTTTCAATCTTTATCTTGAAATATGTAGTACTTTTTTAACAACAATTAAATAAAGAAAGATGTTATTTTTTCGACCAGAGTATTTAATATATTAATTTGAGATGGAAATTTGACAGATTAAGACGAGTAATCGAAAAAATTACCATCTTAAATTAATAAAATAAAGAAATTAGCTCTCATAAAATATCGAATTTTGTTGTTTTTTCTTTGAGGAACGTGATGAATAAAAATTTTTTTGGACGACCCCCCTTAAAAACAAGCCATTGCATGCACGTGAAGCAGGTGTAATGTGGCCGCTTACAACCAGTGACGTTTACGCATGCGCACTGCGTCACTAGGCCGACAAATCACATTCTCACCCTAAATGAGAAGGTATTGGTTTTGTGTGTGAGTCAGGAAAAATGGTTTTTACGAAGGTGTCCGTCTGTCTGTAGCCTGTAATCTATGTACTCGATAACTTCCGAAAGAATTATCACACTGAATTGCGCTTTGGTACAATTTTTCAAGTCCGCAAAAGAACGAACGATTTTGTTGAACAGCCATCTTTGACTAATGGTTCTGGTTTTATCCATTGAAATCGCTTTTTGAAGAATCAAAAATGCATGTTTCCGCTCAAACTATTCACGGCGCAAAAAATGATAAGGGCCGAAATTATTCATTTTGAAAAGATCTAAATATTTTATTGAAGGCACTTTTTCCATAAGATGCATAGTTTTGATTTAAATCGTGAAAAATGTTACCAAAAATTAAAAATTTCATTTTCCAGAAAAACTATGTGAAATACGAAAAAAATGAAAAGTACCCAAATTGTTAACCTTAAAAAATCCACAAACTGACTGTTGATTATTTTCCGATAAGATGAATAGCTTTCGTTTTAACCGCGATAACGCACTTGGTTTCGAGTTGAATTACTTTGTAAAAAGTTAAATTTCTTTTTGGATTAACAAGAGCAGGTATTTAAAAAAAATTGTAGGTCCTTCCAAAAAAAAACTCCCGCCCGAATTGGATATTTTTTCACAGACAGAATCAAATCTTTTAGAAAATTTACAAAATTGAACAATTTTTAGATATCCGAGGGAATTCTCACCGAAATTGGATGATTTCCAAGAGAAACAGTTGAGTCTTTTGGAAAATTTACAAATTCAAACATTTGAAAATTTGAAACGATTCTGCACAAATCAATAAATTTGAACAATTTTAGGTTCTTTAAGAATTTCTCAACGAAATGAGATATTTGAAAAAAGTGAGGTCTTTTAGAAAATTTGCAATTTCGAACAAATTCAGATTATCTACGGAAATTCTTGCCAGTTTCGAATATTTTTCAGTAAGCAGTAATATTGATCAGAAAACATGGAGGTTTGGAACATTTAAAGTTATGTTGGGTCAATCTCACCAAAAATTCTTGATTTTCGACGATAAATAATATTGTTCTAACTGAAAATGCAACTATTCTATGTTTGGTTGAAAATTGGTCTTTTTTGGTGCAAAAGTCAATCTTCGCGGTTGAAATTTAATATTTTTTGGTCGTACATTCAACAATTTCTTACTAGTACCTACTTTCAAAAAGAATTTATTTGCTATACATTTCAAATAGAACACTTTTTGGTAGAAATGTCAACTATTACATTTTCCGTTCAGAGTTAATCTTTTTCCTTGGAAATTGAATCACCTTGTTTTATTTGAAATTATACCACTTTGTAAAAAGATAGTTCTGTTTGGGGTGAAAATCCATGATTGCAGTTGTTAATTCATTTAGAATTAAACTGTTCGATTGGAAATTAGCCCATTCATTGAAGAATCATGTTTTCGGGTTGAAAATTCAACTGTTTTGTGAAAAATTATTCTTTTTGGCCTGAGAATTCGGGAATTTGGTAGCAAATCAAACTAGTTAGTATAGAATTCTATATTGTTCTAGTAGATTTTTCTTTCATAATCCGACTTCTTGATAAAAAACAAACTTTCTTGAAGAGAAATTATATTTTCGGATTGTAATTTTACTGGTTCGTAGAAAGCTAATCCTTTTGAATTGAAAATTTACATTTTATTTTCGTTAAAAATTTCATTGATCATAAATTTGACATTTTTAAACTTTCACAGTAACTGCCTAAATATGAATGAATTCTGTACAAAATAGTTGAGCTTCATTAAAGAAAAGCCTGAATTTAAAAGGAAAACTTTCAAGTGTATATAACCACAAAATATATAAATTTTCAACAAAAAAAACAACTCATCTACTAAATAAAATTGGCAATATAAATATTGGCAAAATAAACGCGTATTTAGGAGACCGATATAAACATGTGTTTACTATCAAGTTCTTGATTGGAAAAGATCAACCAATTGCTTGAATGTTAAACTATCATAATAGAAATATACAACTAATTCTTTATTACATATCTTTATGCCCTTGATACACAAAATACTATTAGAATGTTTATGTAACGCTAGATTATTTTTCATTTAGGAAAACTTATCAGAGAACAAAACTTCATACAAGGACTTTATATCATTATAACTATGAAATGAGTTAGATATTTACTGCACTGTAATATTCCTAAAAATCTGCCCGCTGCGCGGGCACATTCTCATCGCGCGCTTCGCGCGCGGCTCACTTCGCTCGCAAGTTTGAGCGCGCCTACGGCGCGCGACTTTCGGGTCTCGCGCTTCGCGCTACGCGCTCAGCCTTTGCACCTCCCTACAGTTTTATATAGAGCTTGTGAACTCAGAAGCGAGATGTCTACTACTTTAATTTGATGAGTGTGAATTCTCTTTCGTTAAAGCTTCTCCAGCTTTAACGAATACATTCTCATCGCGTG
>WSXT02225292.1:0-16627 GCA_011762715.2 Neuroterus valhalla | reverse complement strand
TTATGAAAATGAAGTTGTTTCGGGTTTCGATCGTGTACAAACTACAAATGTTGTCGACGTTTCGTGAACGTTACAGCGAACGTTACGCGAACGTTATTCCATTCTTGTTTGAATGCTTATATTCTTTTTAAATTTCGGATAGAACAGTTTGGTCAGAAACGTATGCAATTTGTTAAAAATTTGTCTATTTTTGTAAATGATTAATCTTATCGGTCAAAAATTTATTTACTTCTTAGTTGAAAATTCAAATATTCGAACGAAAATTCATCTTTCTTGGCTGAAAATTCAAGTACTTGGTTCAAAGTTACACTAATTTGTTAAGAATTCATTCTTTTGTATGATCTACCTCTGTTTGGTTAAATTCAACTAACCAAAAATTCCTTTTTTTACAACATAAGGACGATATAGCAGCTCTTTCTCTCTCTCTCGCTCTCTTTCTCCCTCTATCTTCAAACGTGTTGGAACAAATTTGTCTTCTTGGATTGAAAATTCATCTTCTTTTGGTTCATAAGAAACTTTTTTGTTGAAAATTCATTTTTTTGTAATCGTATTAATATCTACATGCACATTGATCCATAATAATCTCCTTTGTATGAAAACTTGACTATTTGGTGAAAAATGTACTTTTGTATGTTAAAAATTGAACTATAGGTTTGAAAATGCATCTCTTCGGTTCATAATGAGCTTGATTGTTGAAATTCATCTGTTTTTGCTTAAATATTAATTCTCTTTGCGTGACAACTTTACTGTTTGGTCAGCAATGTATTTTTGTTTCGGTGTTTATTCAAAACCCTTTTGAAAGTCAACGAAAACACAGTGTTTAACAAAGATAAGAAATCAAAATAAGGAAGGATATTGGTAGGTTTCCTTTTTGTTCTTTTGACTCACTCATTATTTTTCTGAATTTGGATAGAGATATCTAACAGTGTATTGTCCAAATTTGATCACCTCTTGTTTTCTTTTCCGAAGAATTTGGTAATCAAAACTGAATCTTAGACGTAAGAGGAATATGGATTTCTGTCTATTCTGAATTCAATTTCTTGGATATAAAAAAAAAAGAAAAATGTGAAAAAGAAAAACTCACTTTCTGGGTTTACTTTCACGAATATCAATGGAAAGTATTTTTCCGTCTTCACCACAAGAAAGTACAACATGGGGTGTCTCCCTGTGGGTCGCAAGTTTGTGAACCGGCCCTTGATGTGATCCGATTTTACGAGATTTTCCAATGGGAAGCTCCAGGAGTCGAACTTGACCATCTCGCGCAGAAGTGATCATCAGACTTTCAGTATCAAGGGGCAACCATTTTGCCTAAACATAAGAAAAAAATATTTTGAATAAAAATCTGAAGAATTTCGGGCTTGAATATTAGAATATTCGCTCTCTTCCCACTGACCTGAAAGACATTACTCCTGTGACCTGATTCGAAAGAGAACTGTCGTTTTCCTGTAGCCCAGTCCCAAATATTGACAGTCAAATCGTCAGAAGCACTTGCTAAGAGGTTTCCTTTTTTGTTGAAACTTATCGCATTCACGCATGACTGGAATTAAAAAGAATTATAAATCCGCGGACAGGGTTGTTACAAAAGTTTGATTTCACAATTCCAGATCATTTCCAAGTCAACTTTCGAGATATTTCCAATGAAAATTTTGAAAAATACGGTTCGAAATTTTATTTCAAAAGAATTTCAAAGCTTTGCATTGTTCGAATGAACTTAGTATTGATCGGATAAAGGTTTTTTATTGTAATTATGTATCTGAGTAACTATTAGTTTGACGTCTTCATTGTGCAAACAATTTTCTTTCACTGAATTGGAATTCTTTTTTTCTTAGATCGATTATTTATTCCAATATTAAGATTCAGGCAAGAACCTTATATTTCGTGTGCATTCTTCATTTTTCAATCATTTCGAGAAACGTTAGGATTATTAGAATACCAGCAGAATTGATGGCGTCCTTTGTGCGCGTTTAGTTTCTTTTGAGAAGAAGAAAAACAGTTTCTAATGCAAAAAAATGTTAGGTTATTATCCTTTCATGGGTATCTATTGGATTTTAAACCCAATGCTTTGATTTCTACCATCAAACATGAATTTTTAAGCAAAAAGTCGAATTTTCAAACGATTGATATTAAGCCAAAAACAGTGGAATTTCGCCAAAAAAGATTAATTTAGGAAAATAGTTGAATTTTCTAAAAATTAGTCTAATTTTAACCCATGAGTTGAATTTTTGATTTGACAAATTACTTTCGACTACGAAAAAAAAGTTCAATTAGTTCAATTTAACCAAAACAGACAAACTTCCAATAAAATAGTTAAATACTCATACAAAGAGATGAATTTCCAACAAAAAAGATCAGCTTTCGATGCCTTAATAAGAGGGTTGAAAGAACACCGAAACATTGGTAAATTTTCGTAATTTTTTTCGATTGATTGAAAAAATATGCATGAAATCCAAGTTTTATCGTTAGATTAGCATCATCAATCGCGCCTGTTTAGTTTCTTGTGTGAAGGAACAGAACAGTTTTTGATGCATAAAAATGTTTAAATATTGCATGTTCATTTTCGTCTAACTAGTTGAATTTCCGAACCAAAGAGTCGAACTTCCTATACGATTGTTAAATTTCCGAACCGATAAAATATATGATATTAGAAGAATAGTTGAGTTCCCAACAAAATAATTCCACTTTGAACAAGATAGTTAAATTTTCAAAACACGAAAATATATTTTTGACCAAATAGTTAAGTTGATGAAATTTCATAAAAAAATACGAAATTTTCGATCAGATAAATAGGAATTGGAACAAAATTATGATTATGTAACAAAAAAATAAGGTCCCAACAAAAGAGTTCAACATTCAATCGAAAAGTTGGATTTGCAACAGAATCGAATATTTCTTAAACAGGAAGATAGATATTCCACTAAAAAGGACGAATTATCCGTAATATACATGAATTTTCAATTTTCGTAGAAGAAGCTTTTAAATCGTAACAGTTTTAAATATTTTAAAATGGATTAAATTCTGAGTGTCCTGGTTGATCAATATCATATAAAGTATTAAGCAATTTATAGAGGATTTAAGATTTGAGAAACACAAGGACGAATAATTTCAAATCTAAGGTTTCGAAGCTAAAAAATTATTTTCCAGACCTCGAAGTTGAAACTATTGTACCAATCAAAATTGTAATTTTGAATCGGAATTATAAAAGTTTCAAAAAGGATACAAATTTTAATCACATATTTACTACATCATATTTGGTTTGAAGTGGCATTGAAAGTGATTGAACAGATATTTCTAAAAGAAAATAAATAAGATTAATGTATAAAACAAATTCGCACTTTAATTTCCACCGTTTGGAATTGAAGAATTTCGAATATTACAATTGGAAAAATTAATAATCTTTATCGAATAAATAAATTATCGAATGCATCATGATCATGTCAAATATATTTTGAAAAAATGACCCACATCATTCTCCGATATGAACAAAAATTCCATAGATTAAAAAATTGACAAAAGGTTCTTTTTAGAAAGAAAGAAAATAAATATATTTGAATAGTTCAAAATCCAAAAAAATATAACCTGATGTTCATTCAATTTGCGCATAAGTTCCAACCGCTGCACCGCCTGAAGCGATCCATAAAATCGACCCGCGAACTGTGGATTGTTTCCCATTTGTCGATTAACTAATTCGTGCACTGCAAACCATTTTGGCTTAGGTCTCTCTTTTCCCAAAATGGGAGCAGCGATATCCATTTCTTCCTCACTGGCAGTAGTCCACTCGTTCGAATCGTCTGCGCCTTTTTGATCAAAGCACCCAAAGTACAGTGAAGGAAATAAAGAAAAATTCGCGTCACAAATCGAAAATTACCTCGTCCATCTACTCTCGGGCTGCTCTCTTGCTCTGGAGGATCGGTACTTCTTTTTCGCGTAGATTGATCCCTTCCCTCAATATCCTCGGCGTCGAGCGAATAATCATCATCACTATCGCTTTTCGAATTATTCCCTGAAAACCAATTCTTCTCAGTTGAGTACATTGATCAAATTAAGGTTTACTGATTAAAACATATTTCACCTTCACCATCAGCTTCAGACTTTTGTGCGGAAGAAGCTTCACCTGCTTCTTCCTCTTCTGCGGAACTTTTGCTTCGATAGTAACGTTTTTTGAATCTGGATTGCAATTTACGGAAAGAGGAATCGCTTTTTGATCCTGAACATTCTGCGATTTCAGAGTCAGGGTAAGTATCACTCATCTTTTGACGTTTACTCGAGTCCTCATCGGAACTTTCTTCGTATTTCTCGATGGAGATTGCGCTGTCTCCATTCGTTTGTGCTACATTTTTATTTGAATTGGTATTATTAATATTCTTATGTATTGAAAATTTGAAATTCAAGTGCAAAGGCAGAAAAGCTTATGAATATAACTAGCAATATTCTAAAATTTACACTAAATTTAAAATCAATAATTTATACCATTATTAAACTTTGAATAATTCAATTTCGGATAATTATTTTTTACATGGTTTTATATGAAAACAGCAATTTCTCATCGTTCGACACAAATTACCCTCAGCGAAATAATTTATTTAGGATTTCAGATAAAAATCTTGGAATCTTTCAATATTGTGCTAATTAAAATTTGAAACTAAAATGTTGGCATCGTGGAATCCTTTTTTTCAATTATTAATTTCATTTTGTTCTACAATTTCGGAGATCAAAAGCAGATTCAGAAGTATTTCACATATTATCAATTAAACAGAATTTTTATTAGGAATTATTTAAAAAATTTTAATTTTCAAAATTAATTTTTTTCTTATTCCCAAGAATTCGTTAAAAGAAAGGAAATTTTCAATTTCCAAACATCGGACCTCAAATTTTAGAATTTGTAACGTTTTTAATTTGGAAAAATCCCAAATTTTATGATTCTCTATTCAATATAAAAATGTTTTATTTAGACATCCTTTATTTCAAACATATTCAGTTCCAAATTGAGAGGGTTTGAAAGCTTACTTAAAAATGCTCAAATATGAATTACTTTCAATATAAAATTTTCCTATTGCAAACTTTAAATTGGAAATTGTTCAATTTCTAACATCTTATCAATTCTTAATTATTCTAATTCTTGAAGCTTTTAATTCTTAAAAGTTCAATTTTTAACATTTTTGTTTAGGAAATGATCAAATTTGAACTAGTTTATATTTTAGATTGTAAAAAACATCTAATTTGAAATTTGGAGTATGCATTTTTAAACTTTCAATATAAAATTATAAAATCTTGAACGTTTTCAGATGATAATTTTTCAGAACATTATCATTCAAAGGTCAATTCAGAAATAATATCTTTAACAGAGATCAACTTGAACTCACTAAATTTCAAATTAGGAGACTTCGAATGTCTATGTCCTATTTTTAAACTTCAAACTGAAAATTCTATGATTTCAAACATTTAATGCATTTTAAATTATTCCAATTTTGGAGGCTTTTCGTTTGGAAATGTTAAATTTCTAACACTTTCATCTTCAATTATTTTATTCTAACGCTTTTGATCAGGATAGATAAAATTTGAAATCCTTACCATTTGCAGTTGTCCTATTCTTTGAATTTATAATCTAAAATTATTTTCAACTTGACAATGTCATTTTTTGCCAACTCTAATCTGGAATTATTGGAAAATGGAGCTACTATATTCAAAATTATTAAAAACTTCATAATTCCATGGTTGATTCAAAAAATGTTTATTTTCAAACTTTCCAGACCAATTTCTTTAACTTCCGATTGACAGGGTTTCAATTTTATGGTCATATGCAAACTTTGAACGCTTCTAGCTGAAAATTGTTTGTTTTTGCAAGCTTTATAAATTCAAAATAATCTAAACCTACTCCATTAAAAAAAATCTTATTCCCATAATTGTAATCTGAAATTTTCCGAATTTGGACGCTTTAAATCAGAAGTGATATAAATTCAATTCCTATAATTTTATAATTAAATCCTTTTCAAAAATGTTTAATTTTAAAACAGAGATATACTTCGAAATCATCCATTATTCAACTCTTTCGTTCAGAACTTATTCAATTCCGAATCTTCCCGATTTTAAATTATTCAACTAAAAGTAACTGTAGTTTGAGTTTTATAATATTTGATCTGAAACCATTCGATCCTTAACATTGCAAATTTATAAGCATTCCAAACTGCTTCATTCGGAAGCTTTTTTATTACAAATCATAGAACTCCAAATCTTCTGAATTGGGAAGTGTACTTTTTTCGGAATTTCACATTTTTAAACTGATATCAAATCTTTCAATTTTTCGATCAGAAACTATTCCATTCGAGAGAATATAAACTTACAATTAATATAATTGTAGTATCATTCTAAGAACTCTGAATGCAAAATAGTTTAAGTTGAAACACTCAATTTTTGAATCATTCAATTTGAAAACATATTCATATAATTGATCGATCATTATAGCTTCGGTTCCATTTAAGATTGCATAATTTTTTTAAATGTGTTTCTGAACTTTAAATAATTAAAAAGAACCATGCTTCAAAAGTAAAAAGGTAATAAGAAACAAAAGAATCTCTGCGAATCAACTTCATGATGCTTACAAAAAACTGCGAACACATAAAGATTATTATTATTAGTAATTAGATTGATTCCAAGCAATGCATACATTATCAATTAAATATTATTTCATTTTATGAGAATACATTAGATGAGAACAATGAAAATGCGAACAGAATCATGAACTTAGCCGCGTACACTTGATTATTATTATATATCATTTTAGGATTACATTATTTTACCTTTTGATTTCCCTCTTTTTGCCTTGATTTGCTCAGATGTATTGATATAATTATCTTTCGATTCTAGGCTACAATCCTTAGAATCAATAGTTCCATCCATAGAATCATTCTTTGAATCATTATTTTCTTTCGAGTCCATGGTCTCCTCCGTTGAAAATTTGATTATTACGTTTTCGCCCTCCTATGCACAATATTTCAATTACATACTAAAAGGACAATACATTGAATTCATTATTCCATATTTATTATGTCAGACAATTTGTACTGGAGAATGTTGCGAAGTTTTTGAATTTTTTTGAAACTTTCAATCGAAATACGAGCCTTTTTCTCTTGAAAATGTCATAAATGGACAAAAACCGATTTATTTCCCTAACGATATAGAATTTATTGTAATATTTCATAAATCACCATAATATTATTATTACTATAAGCAATAATGTTCAAAGTTAACAAACTACAGAGAAACTATTTATTTTGGACAATAAAAAAATATATTCACAAAAAATGAAGAACCGACTTCGAAAATTGTGTTAAGAAGTGAAAAATAATTAGGAACTTCAGAAAGAATGAATAATATTGTATTCAGCGCCTCAGTTTATTACTTTTTTCTTGCGCCTTATTTAAAATTATTTATACATTTGCAATTAACTGATTTCTACTGTTTACCGCAATTATCGAAGTCAGTTTTTCATTTTTTTGTAAATATATTTTGTTTCAGTCGGTTAAAAATCAGTGAATCGCTTAAAATTTCGATAAATTCTCTTGATAAATTTGAATTTTTTTTTAACCCATTGAAACTTCTAAAATCTGTAGAAGTAGATTTTGTATTTCAATGTGGATTTAGTGGATTCCAAGAAATCTCTGTAGTCTAAAATCCGTAGAAATAAATTGGGATTTTTTGAACCACTTTTGGATTCCTTTCAAATCTTTGAAATTGTTAGGAATCCGTAGAAATTATTATTTTGACATCCCTTCAGAATGAAATAAATTGAATTCACTTCAAGTTCTCTAAGAATCCGTTAAACTTAGAAATTCCTTAAAATTTTAGAAATCTCTTGGAATCCTTTGGAATTTTCTAAGTTGACTTGAAATCTTCAAAATCCTCTGAAATTTGGTGAGTTTCTAAATATATTTCCCGAAATTATTGAAATAGGTAGAAATCTCCCAAAAGTAAATTTTATTTTATCCCCTACTGTTCTCGAGACATTTTTTGAAATCCCTTTAAATCTTTAGAAATCGTGAAAATCCATGAGATGGAATTGAAATTATTAGGACCCGAAATAATTCCAATCAAACTTATTCATCAAAGTTCTCTAAAAAAATGTTCTAACCTATAGAATTCTTTGTCATAGTTGGAGATTTGATAAAATCTTTTGAATCTTGTGAAATGTTTTTAAATACTTTGAAATCTCTTAAAAAGTTTAAAGTAGTAGGAATTCTTTGACATTTAGTTAATTCTCAAATTTCAGTAGAAATCTCTCAGAATCGAGCTTGAAATCACTGAAAATCCTACAAAGTTCTCCGAAATCCAATGAATCCTATAAAATGATCGAAGGTCCTGTACCATCCCTAAAATCTTGAGAAATACATTTAAATCCTCTGAAATCTTTGGATATTCTAGAAAATTCTTTGACATCTTCCAAAATAAAAAAAGAAGTAAAAATAGATCCAAATGCATAAGTCTTCAAAAATTTATGTAACAATCCCTCTATCAAAATTTGAATAAACCTTATCCATTAAAGTTTTCTAAAAATACCGCTCTCATCCATAAGAATCTGCAATATCTTTGGAAATTTGATCAAATCTATTAGATCATTCAAAATCCAAAGTTCTCTAGAAGCCCCCTTGAAAATCTACCTCAAAATCTTTGAAATCTTCTCAAATCTCGTGAATCCTTTCAAATAATTAAGTCCTATGAAATCCTTCAATTCTTGAGGAATTATTTGGAATCCCTCGAAATCTTTGGAAATGCTGCAAAAATGATTTTAAATCCTACATTAAGTAGATGGATAAATGACTTATTTATATTTTCTCTATGTTTTATCACTTCCATCAATATTTCAAATTTTTCGAATAATTTATTTCTTTATTGAGTTTCTGATAATAAAATTTAGTAATTGAAGGATAACATGCATTGAAAAACATTCATCTTCGTGAACGATAACAGGATGATTTCAGTCACAATTTCATTATTAAAAATTTCCTATTCGGAAAAAAATTATGCAGTTTTTTTTTCAAGAATCATGAAAACTTATATTTCACAAGAAAATGTAAAAAACACGGATTTCTTATTTACATGTTTTGATGTTATGAAAGAATATAAATTTGTGATTTTTTGCTGAACTCTCACCTTTGTTTCTCCATTTGTAGATTTTTCTGCCATTTTGAAGGCAGTAGTATGCTGTTTTTCAATTTGAGGAGAGGTTGATTTTTCTTGCGAAGTTTCGCTCACGTTTTTAGGATTTCCAGAATCCATTATTTACTTTACTACAGTATTCTGAGAAAACATCACTTACTCCTAAAACAATCTTAAGAAATAGAATCTTATTTATGAAAATGCAAAATAAAAATACCGTCCTACAAAATTTTATTGGTTCTTATACCTAAAATTATCAAAACGGATATCGAAATGAAAACCAATGTTTGTTTTTGTCGATGGAAATATGTTTTCAGTGATGGAATCACGTTTTCAGTTTGCAAATATGTCGTAATAAAATTAAATTAGAAACATGCTACGAACTATCTCCACAGATTGTTACTGATATCTTGATAGAATACTTATGAAGCAATATTTACCTGAATATTAACGGCGTAAATTAACTAGCAGAAGACGAATATAAAATCTGTTATTGCAGAAAATATCTCATATCACAGTTTGTTCAACACAAATCTGCAATTAACCATACATTCAACAAAACGATGTTTTCTATAAACCTTCTAGATGAAAGATGAAGGCATAAACATACTACTGCATACTACTTTCAACCCAAAAAAAAACACCAACAAACATAAAATATAGAGTATAGATTGTTGCAAGGTATAATCTGGTATAATTCTCCTCGTTATCGACACAAGAATGAAATTTTGGTTCAAATTATTTCCACACGATAGAATGAATTTATGCTGTTATCATAATGAAAACAATCTATTTATTACGATCAAAAGCCACTAAAAAATCGTGACATATAATCTAATAATAAAGAAACACTCAATGCAAAGCATGTTGTTATGTTTCGCAAAATTCTACTCTTTTGATCAACAAAATATAAAATAAGATTTTTGACATTTGACACATGGACCATATTATCTTGTTTCCAATAACTGAAAAATGATAGCGAATCAGAAGTGTATATTTTCTTTTCCCTCGTATTCATTGGTTCGTCTGAGCCCGGTTAATTTGAATCCTTCAAATTTCGAGTCAGTTTGAAGTAAAAGTTTACAATTATTCATCCTTCATAAATTACCAACAAGTTACCGATAATCCTATTGTTGAATAACAAATGCAAGTATTCCTCATTCCTTTTTTTGATACATTTTTTTCTAAACCTATTTTTTGAAATCTATCATCTTCAGGTCAATGAGCGCTTGTCGTCTGTCCTAACCTCCAAACTCTAAAATCCCATCATTTTTGTTGTGGAGAATAGTTGGGTGTTTTTTTAAGCTTGTGATTGATCTTTGATGCAACAAGTAGTTTTTTGTGGAAAAAGTGCGAGAGCTTCAATTGTTTGATGCATTTCTAAAGTTAGCAATGTTACAACTACTTAAAAAGAGATCTAATAAATCTGTGTTTGCCGGGTAAACGGCGAAGTTATCTGTAAAATGGCACGAGTGGTGAGTTTTTTAAAAACAATAAGGAATAATTGGAAAAAATCATTGGTCGGATCTGCAGCTTTGGCATACGGAGTTAATTACAGCAAAGATGCGTACGAGTGAGTTCACCGCTTTATATCTTTAGAATTACTGTAAGAGAACGGTGCAAAATTCAAACATAACCTATGAAACTTGAGTATCGTCCATAAATTTTCATTATTCTTACATAGAATTTAAATTAGTTCTTTTATCTGTGAATAATGCTCAACGTGTCAAAGAATTGTGTAAATGAAAAATCGAAAATAGGATTGAAGTGCATGCGTTAATTGATTTTGTGTAGAAGTAGCTTTATGTTTTATTTCTCAAATCAATTTTCAGTACCGAGCAAATGATGAGGGAATTTTGCGAGGAAGCTGCAAAATATGGGGACGTACCGATTCCTCCTAAGTTTCAGCCGGCACATATGACTGTTATTTTGAATCCTGTGGCCAAAAAAAGGTTTTTGAATTTTAATAGATATAACCGTGCAATACTAAAATAATGTTTCGTTATGAAAAAATTATGTTTTTTCAACTCAAACGGTCAAAGGCACTGTGCTGAAAGGAAGTCAGGAACCGTAAAAAAAATCAATATTTTTGATAACTTCGAACAAGAATTGTTGCGTTTTTCGCTAGAAAACGACAGTAAAAGTCGAGACTTTTGGAAAAAATGTTCAGAAATCGCGAAAACTTAGATATAGAGAATAATTGTTTTATTTATGGTCCTTTTGTACAAAGGATAGTGCAACACAAAACCTTATCTCTTTTTGTATTTCTTAATTATTTTCGTGTTACCTAATTATTATGACTTATTATTAAATTTCTGTATTTCAATCTTTTATTTATAGTTATTCATAAAACGTACATTATATTTATCCTGATTTTAAGCTTTTGAACAAAAATTTCAGTATCCAAAGTTGTTGAAACACAGATTCTGAATTTCCGATAGAATTTTTCTTCTACTTAAACAATCATTTCATAGTTCCCCTTACATGGGAATGCTTTATCATTCAGTTTCAAGTTATTTTCTGCTTAGTTTCAAGATCCAAATTTAAGAATACTTCAATTTCAAACGATTTTGATTTTTAACGCTTCAAGTTTCAATTAGTTAATCGTAAAAGCTTTGAATTATAAACCGTATCATTCCCGAATTTTTTGACATGATATAACTTCGAAAGCCTAATATTTAGAATTACTAAATTCCAAACGGTGAAAATGGCAGTAAATTTGTTCCATGCATAAATCTCAATTTTTAGTTCAGAAAAATCTATCTAATCACTTCCATTATTACCTGATACTTAATGTAATTCAATTTACAAATATCCACCTGGTAAAAGTTTTTATTATTTTTGAAACCATTCAAAACCGAATATTCGAAAATGTTTGTTTTCGTGTTTCTCGAATTTTAAATTCTCCTCCAATTGGCATACTTCGAATTCTTCTATGATTGAGAAAAATTGTAAAATTCAGGACATCAATCTTCTTGGTAGAAAATCAATCCTTGTAGGTTAGAAATTCAGCTATATGGTTAATAATAAGTCTATTTTTGTGAATATTCAATCATTTTGTTAAAAATTCAATTTTGTTCATGAAGTACCTAATCTTTTTCGGTCAAAAATTCAACAGTCATTTTGTTACAAATGTTTCGTTCTGGAAGAAGATTAGTCTTCTTGGTTGGAAATTCGACCACGCGATTAAAAATTTGGCTTTCCGCCGGAAAACTATTCTTTCTTGTTGAGAATTCGTTCATTTGGAATCAAAATTTATTTTCTCGGTTAAAAAACATCTTTTGATTGAAAATCCAACCATTTGGTTAAATGTTGAACTCTTTTGTTAAAACTCAAATTTTTTGTTGATTCATTATTTTAGGTGAAACTTCATCTCTTTGGTAAAAAATCAATCTTTTTTAGTTAAAAATTCATTTATTTATTTTTAAATCCGTGTGTTTAGTTAAAGATCATGTATTTTAATCAAAATTGGTCTTCCTGCAGAAAGTTAATCATCTTGGTTGGAAATTCATCCTTTTCAATTAGAAGCTAATTTTTTTATTTAATTTTTTTTTTTTTTGGTTGAGGATTCCTCTATTTTGTTGAAAAATCGTCTTTTTTGTTGTTATCAACTGTTTTTTATTTTTAATGAAGATCGTTTCAGTTTGAAATATCAACTTTTAGATGTTTCATTGAGAATTCCTCTGTTTTGATTGAAAAATAAATTACTTGGTCCGAAGTTATACTACTTTGTGAGAATATTTTTTCTTTTTGGTTTAAGGTTTATCCTTTTATATGAGAATTCCACTATTCGGGTATAAATGAACATCTCCATTCAAAAATGTATGTTTGGTTAAATACGGTACTGTTTTGGTAGATTATTCATCGATTTGCTTAAAAATTTTACTTTTTATTTAAGAACTCAAATATTTGGTTGAAAATTCATCTATTTCCTTTGAAATTCAATATTTATTTAGAAAATGAAATATTCGGTAGAAAACAACTTTTTTTTATTAAAAATAATGTTTTTTCGTCAAAAATTCAACTGCTTTATTCGTGTTTTCAGCTTGAAAACTTAACAATTTTGACCCAAATTCATCTCTTTTTATAACATTCATCTGCTTGGTAGACATTTATTCTGTTTATGGTGAAAATTATTCACTTTTGTTTAAATCTGATCTACTTTGTTTAAGTTTTATTATTTGATGAAAAGGCAACTATTCGCTCAAATTTATTCTATTCTGTTACAAAATTAACTCTTTTGGATTCAAAGTTAATCTCTCTTGGTAGAAACAAACTTTTTGTTTTAAAAATAATATTCTTCAGTTGAAAATTGAATTTTTTTTGATTGAATTATCCATTGCTATTTTGTTAAAAATTCGCCCCTTCGGATGAGAATTAATTTTTCTAGTTGGGAATTCAACCTTCCGGTCAAAAATTCAGCTATGTGATTAAAAATGAGCCTATTTAGTTGAAATTCGAATAGTTTTGTTTGATAATGAACCTATGTTCTTGAAGTTTTTTGACTTCGTCCTTTGGAAAAATCGTATCTTGTTGGTTGAAAATGCGGCTATTCGATTACAAATTATCCTATTTTGTAGACAAATTTATCCTTTTGGATTGAAAATTCATCTTTTATGATCAAAATTTAACTTTTTCGTTGAAATACCAACTATTTTTGGTTGAATCTTGATATTTTTCGTTTGAAAACTATTTAGTTGAAAATGCATCTTTTGTTGGCAATTTCACAATATTGAGTGAGAAACCAACTTTATTGGAAGTTTGATTATTCTGTTGAAAATTTACCTATTTTGTCAGAGTCATATTTTTTTTCGTAGAAAATTGAACTGTATTGTTGAAAGTGTTCCTTTCGAGTCAATTATTAAACTTGTCTGTTAGAAAATTAAACTGTTTTCTGAAGGATTCATCTTTGCGGCTTGAAAATTCATATATTGCGTTCAAAATTCAACTCTTTTGGTTGAATATTATTCCTTCTTGTTCATCATTTGGCTATTCAGTTAAAAAGCATCTATCTTTGAAGGTTGTAAAATAAACTATTGGGTTAAAAATTCAGATAATTCTCCTGAAAACAGAATAATCGAACATCTTCATGCATTACAAACGTTATTTTACTTTACATAACAAAATGAACGCGCGCAAAGCGCCTGATTATAATGTTGTTTCTTAATGATGACTATTTATTCATGTTCCAAAACCAGAAAAGCCAAAAAAATGTTTGAGAAGTATTGCGAGCCACTGCTACATCTTGCTGGAATCGCAATAACTATAATCCAAACCGAATCGGAGAGTCACGCACGAACCATCGTAGCAAATTTGAATACTCGAACGGATGCAATCATAGTTGCAGGAGGAGATGGTACTCTCTCAGATGTTGTTACAGGATTGATGAGAAAGTGTCAATCTAATGTGGCATATGTTAAAAAATGCCCGATAGGTCTTTTGCCATTAGGTCAGACAAACAGAGTTGCAGATTCTGTATTAGGAAAAAAGGAGGATGCAGCAGACGCTCGAGCTTTAGCCGAAGCCACTATGGCTATTGTTAGAGGAAATACCAGATTAGTAGACACAATTGAGGTTTCCCCAATTGAGGTAATAAATTTAATTTATTTTTCATGTATACCCATCTCGGCTTCTTCATCGCATACGCTTATGCCTATTGTTATGAACCATTTCAAAATTTCCCATTGAACTATAACAATATTCCACATTTGGTCTCTCTCCCTTCTCTCCCTCTCCTTTCTGATTTTTTGACTAGCTTTCCAAATTCCCTTGCAATCTTGCATATCTGCAAAGGCTTATGGTCGGTTTCGCTGATAATGCCAAGCAAATTTTTGTTTGTTACTTCACTTCCACATCTGTTACTTATCCACTCCTCTATCTTTTCCACTCAGCTCTTAGCTATACGTTCTTTTCCTTCCCTACAAATTACTATAGAATGTACAACACTTAGATTTTTTCATCCCATTCCAGTTCCTCTGAATTTCTTGAACTCTTCTGTTTGTTACTTTCCTTTCCAGATCTTTTTCTAACTCTTTTTTTCTGATCCCTTCTTATATCCAATCCAAAGTTTCATCGTCTCCTACTTCCCTTGGAGCTTCCCTTACTTTCTTACAGCCCTATCCGACTCTGTGTATTTCAGTCAGAAAACTTTCGGACGATTTCGCTATGAATTTCTTTTTTAAATTTTCGCCGCTTGGTGGCGCTTCTCGCATGTGGTCCGACTTTCGCGTGTAAGGCACGTAAACAGACGTGGATTTTTATTGAAATTTTATAATATGTGTATTTTATTCATTGCGATGTGTGTCAAAATGTTGGTATTTAAGTGTAGCGATTTTAAAGCCGCCTCTTTAAGTAAAATTGAGTGTCGAAACTAAGTGCAGTGTTAAAAATAAAGAATGGTGAAATTCATAGCTCTGAACCGTCATTCTAGCTATAATTTGACTCTCAAAAAAGGTGAAAAAGTAAATTTTTTTGATGTTCCCCAAAATTAAGTTTCCGAATATCAGAAGGCAATAAAGAGGGAAGATTTCACTGTGAAACCCGGACAGTTTGTTTACGAGAAAAATGTTCTTTCCGAAGATATAGCATGGAAGAGGGAAGTGGAAGGATCCTGCTGGAAATGTGATAGCATCGATATGTATAAACATATATGAATAGTAATTATTAGTATATTTATAATACCTAATTCCAATTTTTTTTCAAATGCATGTAGAGATACAAATCTCATTTTTTATTCTGCATTGTAAAGTATGAATTCTAACCTATAAATAATATAAAGCTGTCATTCGCCGGCAGTGATTGTCAGAAAGTCCTTTTATTTATTGAATAAGATTTTACAATTCAGAATTGATTTTTGATGTATATAATCAAATAAATATTTAAGGAAACGATGAAACAAAAATTTGACATCTATTTTTTCACATTTTATTGCATAGAACATGAATTTGTAAAATTTAATGTTTTATGGAGAATAGCCAAAAAGGAAATATTATATAGTAACTCTCATTTAGTTTATATGATTTTACAATAATAACTCAATTTTTGATTAACTCTTGGACTGGTGCACAATTTTTCCCGTATAATATTCTTCTGCACAAAATAAGTAGAAAATTTCAAACTGTAAAAGTGAATTGAAAAGCGAAGAAGCACAGATTAATATCTACAACTCCTAAAAATTAAAAACCAAACACAAGAATCCAATGACTCAATTCGGACTAGAACTCTGAATTGTCCCTATTAAAATTCAGATAAAAAGAGTAAAATTAAATGAGAAGGCATCCTCCAAATCACTCTCCTTTTCTCTCATGTTTTTTTACTCCTTTCTAGAATCACAAAGCAATAACGCTAAACTTATTATGTTATTGCATTGCAATTTGAAAATTATAAAAAACAGACGAAAGGATGAAAGAAGAGTAGGACGACGATCCTCGACATCTCATGCTCTCTCTTTATAATTTATGTTACAGATCAGCACTAT
>WSXT02225281.1:0-10410 GCA_011762715.2 Neuroterus valhalla | reverse complement strand
CCTTTCGCCTCTCTATTATCACCATCAACTGGTGCATAGCATTTTCGGAATTCGATTATCTTCTGATTCCTTGCCATCGCCAGGAGAGAGCTTTTTCCGTTTTTGGGAATGTGATTTGAACCGGAAATAACTCGATTCTGAGGACATTTTAGATCCAGGAGTGCCAACCTACCCAATTTCTTCGAATGTAAAGGCGCGCAACGGACGAGTTGGTGTGCAGAGCTTCCTTTCTAACGTTGCATTATTAATGCGGTTTCTGGGCCAGCTTTATTCAAGTGAGGTCTCTGCAGCGCGAAGGTGCTCAATATTTGGGAATTCGTCTTTACTTTAGACGTATCTTGGTACAGTTATCAAATCCAATGTCCATAACGATTTATAATATGTAACCCTTGACGACTTTTGGAGCATACTTAATCTGCTTCATAAAATGCACAAACGCTCTGATTTTAAATTCGAAAGGAGGGAAGCATCACAGTGTCTCCCTCAAAGGTGAGATTCTCTTTTTTCATTCAGGAAAAATGTTTTTGGATAGAACCAGAAATTTCGTTATTGGAAAAAAATCGATTTCTTCATGAATCCTACTTTATTTAGACAGATCCCTCAGCTTTTGAACCATTATGTCAATAGATAATTTATGAACGGCTGCAATCAATAGCTTTTCTCTTATCAAACAATATTATTATTGAATCGCAGTTATTGAATGCAGCATCATTGCAGGCGCGCCTAATCATTGGCAGATTTTTCCGTCATGTTCTCAAATCTCCTTTTAGTTAGGTCTTGTTATAACGAAAGTTCGATAATTTATAATAAGTGTGAACATCTGATATATCACGTTCATATAAGTTTTCAAGCTGTTAATCCTTGAGTATGACAATTTGCTCTCCTCTAGCAATATTATAGTGCGTTCTAACACCAGATTCTGCGTAATAGGCGCAAACGACTTTGTTCACGATGAAAATATGCAGACCAGATGCTAATGCGTAGAAGTGAATTGCTTTTATCAGATGCTCTCGATATCATCTGATCCTACAGCGTAAAGTTAATTGACACCCATGGTCAATAATTTAGATTCTTCCTCAGATGGCATAAGGTTGTCACACAGCTCCGCGGAGCGTATGACGTCTGCTGAGTCTCCTTATTATGTATATCAGACTGCCTATTTTAATTTCGAAGAAGTCACGGCCTCCTTAGACATGGGCGGATTCTTTCAAAAAACATAAATAATACTGGAAATCCGCAATGGGTCAGCAAGAAAATGATGAATCTCTGTTATTTTTCTTATCGTGATCTCTTTCATCATTAGATAACCTACGTATTTTGTCAACAATACAAACATTACAAACACCATTACATGTTCCACGTGTGATTGTTGATTTCTATTTTTCAAGCAGATATTTGAAACCTTTATGTACAAAGTTTAAAAAATTTCATATAGTACAATACACACTGCATATGGGACGCATTCTAATGTCTTGCCCGACCGAATGTCCTGTTTAGTTGATAAAAGCGCCATCTGCTTGCGTAATTCATTTTCCGTTTCTCAAATAAACACGAATGGACTTAAGTTCTTTTATAGATCCTTTCGAGGGTAGAATCAATTCTGACAAAATCTTGGAGCTTGAGAGAAGCCTGAATCTAGTCGGAAAAGCGTTCGGCGTTCGTACAAGATAAGTGATGAAAAAAAAGACTCTTCCTTGTTAGATACATCACAAAAGTCAGAAAAAATATTTTATATGAGCATACAATCTTCAGAGGTATATCCTTATATTTATGACTTAATATTATAGGAATAATTCAGACTGTTAAATAAGATACTAGGTGGTCCTATGATCAATAATAAAAGTAATTCGAAGCAGAACTGAGTTGATAGATTGCTCATTTTTTATTTCATCGGATTTGCTTTTCATTTCTCGCATTCTGAGACATTGTTAAGCGAGCATGAATTTTTTAGAAGTGGATAGCTTTATTGCATACTTACTTTCATCGCGAAAATAAACAGAAGTCTTGGGCAGCAATAAAAGAGAAATAAACTCACGACTATGTTCGAGACTGGACATTGAAAGAGAAAACAAGTTTATAACTTTCTAGCTTTTCAAAAACATCGTAAATCGGATAATACGCAAATACTGAAAAGTTCACTGAGAACACAATTTACTCAAAATAATACCGGAGGTGGAACCAGACGAACAAAAATATAAAGGTTGGGCTACTTTTGAAAAACAGTCAGTAGTTACACGACAATCACCAAGAAGCAGTTTCTAATAAACAAAAGAGATGAGAGTAATTCATATCCTGTTTCTCTTCTCAGCAATTCTTCCCCCCCTCTTCACAAGAGGGATGAGACCCGCCACCTTCAAAACGTATGTAGATCATTTTATATAAACTATGAATAGCATCTTCAACAGAGTACACGGGTGTACAAATGGGTCGCAGCGTTACCGCTAGGGCTTAAGGAACGCTTCTATTGTCTATTTTTGATTGAAAATGATAAATTAACCATCGAAATGTGAGCGAAATGGCAAAGTTGGAAAGTTTTTGTGATTGCGTGAGGAATCTACCTTTCAAGTTCGTGGTGACCTTTATGGAACACCCTGTATATGTTATTGTTTATATCCTGACTTAGTTGGGACGAGTTGCAGCTATCTCAAACAGGAAATAAATAAGAAAAGCTGCAAAATCTAGTCCTGACTATCTAAAACATGATGTAGCCAAGTGTTTTTGTGAAATCAAATTTTTTGTAAATTTTGCTCCTAGGGAATAGATTTTACATGCAATATAGAGAGAAGCCCTGATATATTGAGATTTGAAATTTTCGCGTCCGTGCTTTTGTATATCCGTTACACTTAAAGATCGCTGGATCTGCATGAATGCGATGCATCATATTTGGTGTGATTGCCTTCTGCAGTGATAATTCTAAAGAAGTACTTCTCAATGCCCCTCATATCCAACTGAAACAGAAAAACCAACTAGCCAAAAGCGAGTAGGAAAGTTATTCGATAAGATGCCTGTTATATCTGAAGCTAAAATTTCCATTTCGAAAGAATTTTAGAATCGGAAAGATCGTTTTCTGATAACATATTTTTCAAGGTAAATGATGCGCCCAGTCAGGGGCAAACTCAGTTCATCGTTAAAACGTATTAATTCAATGTTACAATTTCCCATAAATTTCTGAGGGGGAGGGGTGGTTCCGTGGACGGAGAACGAGAACAAGGCTCTTGATATCACTACGCGCAAGATGATGCATATGAAGAAAAGCTTGCATATCAACTCGTCCGTTTCGCGCTTATACATCGCCCGCCGTAAAGTCGTACGCGGACTTCTCGATCTTCAATGCCTATACAACCGAATTGTCCTTGGTTCTGTTCATATTATCATGAACAGCTGTGATCCTCTCCTGAAAATGGTCAGGAATCACGAAATCCTAGTCACATGGGTCGATTTTTGCTGGACTTAGTTCAGGAACAGACAGTTTCAGTTACAACAAGGTTTCAGATATATGTATGTATATATGATACATTCAAGAAAAATCGCGTTAGCCCTACCATTTGTGTCGCTGATTACTCTGGTATCAATATGGAGCAACATTTGTACTTAATAGTGCATGCCAGCGCATTCAAAGTTCTTGGAGGTCACGCAACCTGAAACTCGATCTGTTATATGGCGGGGGTGGGGGGAGTCTCTTGACCCCTCTTCCGCCTTCTACAAGTAAAAAAATATGAAACGCCTCTGGACACGAGAGTCACGTAACCGAATGCTACTATAGTTTGTTCGTGAGCGTATCGCCTCCGAGTGAAAATTGCCACGGTGTGGTATCCTCCAAAGCGTTGCAGTCACAGCCTGAAACCTTGCTTGTCGTGGATTGAATACACTATCGTTTTGCAGCTCTTTGTTACTCTGTATAACAGAGCCTCGAAACGGTAGGGTGAGCATTTGTTCAAGCATCGATAATATAATATCGATGATATAATAAGGTATATATCTACCTAAATTTAATTAATTTAATTAGCGGAAAGGGTAAAAGATTGGTTGCCGCAAAAAAATTAAATCGTTGCGTTTGATTGGATAGGGTAGCTTGGTGCTGGGAAGCCCAGCGCATGGTGGGGTGGGAAATGGGGAGGAGACCAACGTGCTGAGAGATCCAGCGGTCGAGTGGTCGAGTGGCCTTCCTCCTGAACTCCGGTGAAGCATTGGGCCGAGGCAGGAATTGCAGGGCTGCTCGTTCGTTTTTTGTTTGCGGGACGTCGTAGCGTAACCGTCTCGGAACCACAAGCAGGAGATGAGGGGGGAGACATGCCTGCTGATTCAAAATCTCACGATGTGGTCGAGAAGGAGTGTTGCCAGCAGGTGTATCTCGCTGTCGCCTGGCAACGTAGTGGCGCCTGCCTGCCTGCCTCTCTGCAGCTGAGCGTCGAGCGATTTAGGTGGCGAGAAGATGAAGGGACATTTTTCCAAACTTAGCGCATCCCCGTTCGAGTCTGAAAGAGCTAAATCCTCTTCTAATGTCCTGTCACCGGCTCGTGGGGTACCCGCGGTCCCAGTATTGCGCGGCAGACGGTCCTGAGATACGGCCAGTGTTCCCGGGTGTGGTGAGTCCCCGTTTTGTGAAGACGCGGTTGCCAGATCGGTCGTCAGCTTGTTCTTTAACGTGAGCACGTAGATGGGCGATGGTGGCTCTTAGGACGTCCCAAAATATCTCTGGACCCACTGGAGTGTGCGCAACCCCACAGTCTCGGGGATGTATGGACTAGGCGGGTTTGGTATAACCGCGGCGGCCGGAAATATGCCGGGGGGGGGGGACTAGCGCACGGACGGTCAGCTTCCGGAGATATCCCGGTCGATTAGGCTGCAATGGCAGCTTTCTTGGCGCTGAACGCTAGGCGTCTCGCTGCACTTCTCCGCGCTCTGGAAGGAGGATTCCTTCTATTCTCCTTCGATAAGCCTGGACTCATCTATAAGGAAAAGACATTTTTTTAAATTATAGTGAGGAGGAGGAAGGGAAGGTGTCCAGAGGATTTGGGATGGTTACAGAGCGTGGTCGGTGGCTGCGTTCTGAGATTTCCAGAACACAGTCGAGGAGGAAGGGAGAGTTACTGCGTACTGGGAATGCCAGTACGCGGAAAGGAGGAATATGGGTGGTGTACCGGGAGTTCCGGTACACGAAAGGTGGAAGTGGGTAATGATGGTTGTGTACTGAGATTCCCAGTACACAGTCGAGGAGAGAGAGAGAGTAGTTTCTGCGTACAAAGGATGCCAGTACGCGGAATGAAGGAAAGTAGGTGGTGTACTGGGTGTTCGGGTACACAGGGAAGGTGGAAGCTGTTTACTGAGATTTGCAGTACACAGTTTGGGAAAGGAGGGAGTAGTTTCTGCGTACTGAGAATACCAATACGCGGAAGGAGGAAAATGGGTGGTGTACAGCGAGTTCCGGTACACGGGAGAAGGTGGTAGGGACTATGTACTGAGATTTCCAGTACACAATTGAGGAAAGGAAAGGGAAGTTGCTGCGTACTGAGAATGTCAGTACGCAGAAGGAGGAAGAGTGGCTGGTGCACCGGGAGTTCCGGTACACGGAAGATGAAGGAGGGAGGTGGTGTTCTGGAGGCTCCGGTACACTTACCTTATCGAAGATCTTGAAGTTCTTCGAGAGAAAAATGCCGCTCGCGAATGGTCTAGAGTAGAGTATATTCGGAAACAAGGAGATGTACACTTACAAGAAGTAGTACACGACTCACTTACAAGCTATTTAAGGGCCTTTTTGTACCAAGGGTCAGCGTGAGAGAGAAGAGTTCAAAATTTTTTTATTGTGGGGTTTTTGGCGACGTCTTTCCTTTCACCATCTGCCTGGTCAGGACTCGGTGATCTGCTGCCCTCGTCACTCCACCGCTGCATCTCCCTTTGTCCCCTTCCATCCCTTGTTGCTAGGATTGAGGAAAAGGTTGAATGAGTAGGGGAAAATGGACCTCTCTCTCGGACTCTCGACCTGCCTGTTCCATGAATCGATTTCTCCCTTGGTATAACTAGGCCTATACGTCCTTATTCTAAAAGGCTTCTTATTCAAAGTGTCTAAAGAAGGGAATCAAGGTAACTATTTCCTGAAAAAATCTATAGTGCTGAAAGTGCGTATGACACATAACAAGTATTTATAAGAGCTAACTTGTTAAATAGAATTGATAAGATTTAACAAGTTTGAAATAGTTCATGTTACATTTGGATTTTCTCGACAGAAAAAAATATTTTGTATGAAAATCATCTAGTATTGATGATGAAAAACTTTTTCAATGTATCTTGGGTTATTTTTTGGTTTTCTCAACAGGAGAGCGTTTTATGATCAAGAATTATCAGGTATTGATGAGTATTGTTTCCTCTGACGTATTTAAGGTTAAGTTCTGAGTTTTACTATGGAAGTGACTGTTTTCAAATAAAAATCATCAAGTATTGGGGAGGGCAGACTAGTTTGAGGTATTTTAGATCATGTTGAGGTTTTCTGAACTATGATGGGTATTTTTTAACAGAAATCCTTAAGTACAGATGAAGGGTGGTCAGTTGGTCGTGGGGGTAAGGCATAAGCTTTGGACCCACGCTGTCTGGTTCTGGGTTCGATTCCCGCCTTGCACTCTGGGAGAGCTTCGGCGGGCCACGGAGAGTCGTGAGCCCTGTACCTCTAGAGTTCTTCAAGTTATCTGAGTATTAAGTAGCTGTTGCTCTTGGTGGTTCAGAACCAACCTTTAAACTGTAAATCCCCCTCACCCCTGAGCTAGTGATGAGATGTGCAAAGGAATAGAGAGAAGGTTATGCCGAGACTCTCAAACCCGTAACAGGGAGAGAGTATAAACAAAGATTCCATTCCTTAAGTACTGAAGAGGATCATCTTCATTGAAATATTTGAGGTTATGTTTGAGGTTTCTTCATAGGAATCAATATTTCAGAATGAAAATAATCTTGTAATAAGAAAGGCAAGCTTCCTCAAGGTAATTCAGGTTATGTTGGGGGTTTTTTTCCACATAAATGAATATTTTCTGATAGAAATCAATGAGGATTACTTCAGATAAAAACTCTCAAATAGTAATAAAGGTTTACAGGTTTTATATAATGTAGGTGAATTGTGGGATTATTCAACGAAAATTTCAATTCCAATATTAAAATCATCAAGTATTAATAAGCTGGTATCCGTCACATAAATTAGTTCTTTCAAGACGGAATTATCAAGTCATGTTGCAAAATTAAAAGTTCCATAATTTCAAGGTTTTGTAATAGGCTGGAAGCGGAAAATCGATGTGTCCGAAAAAAATCAAAAAGTCTTTGTGAAAACTTGAAAGTTTCACTATTTTGAGGTTACATTGGTTATTTTTGGTAGAATCTTACAATAATAAAAAGAAGATTTTATAGTGATTTCTAGAACACTTATGAATTCCCGAAAACTTATTATAGAGATATCTTGAACCCTTTAGTATTCTATGGAACCCCATACACATATATTTTAGGGATTCCTTAGAATTGCTGGAACTTTTTTGAATTTCCTGAAACTCTTCATAATTTACGAAGACTGTCTATAGTATTCTGGAATTTTTTAGAATAATTTAGAACACTTTTGGTATTTCTGGATCTCTTTTCATTCTCTGGAACTATTCACAATTTCGTGATAGAATTTAGGTATTCTCGAAATCCTTGAATTTCTCTGCGAATCCTCGAAAATTTATGGAACTCTCAAGAGATGTCAAAAATCGTTCGCAATTCTTCGGAACTATTCCAGAATTCTCTCAAACTTTCCTGGGGTGGAGATCCGAATAGCGTAAACCGACGATTCCGTTCAGACTATGTATATTTATGTATTTTGACGTGCTGATTACGAAAATGATAGTGAAAATTAGCGACTATTCGATTTTCATGGTGAAACTATGAAGGAAACCGCAAAAAGCATGGTTTTTTGCGATTATCTCAGCTAATATGCAAAATAAAAGAAAAAGTTTGTAAGAAAAGTCATAGAATTCATCAAAATACAGGTTTTTTGTCTAAATTTTTTTTTTCTGTGAGTGATACTTTTCGATAAAATGAACGGTATAAGGCAGGGCTTTCCAAACTGTGCATCGCGACGCCCTGGGGTGTCGCGGCATTGTCCAAGGGGCGTCGCGTGTCGATGCGACCGAGTGCCAGGCCCCCGCAAATCAATGGGAGAAACATCAAGAAGCACAGCGCTAACATTTTGACGCAACTTGTTCTACGCCTGAAATAATATTCACAAATCTTCATATTTACCTAAAGTGGAGTGTTTTTCTGATAACCTGTTACTAGGCTTGTACTATAACAGGTAAGTATTTTTTGTCCGGGGAGCGGGGGGGGGGGGGCGTCTCAAAAAAATGTCAAAGTCCCAAGGGCGTCACTGTACAAAAAAGTTGGGAAAGCCCTGATATAAGGAATGAAATCGTATCTCTATTGTTTTTGGTTTGGTACCTACTTACGCTTTTCAACACAGGAAGGTTGGAGAATTTTGAAGAGAATTTTTTTTGGTATTTTTCATGTTTTGTAATTTTTTTTGTTTTTTTCAGATTTGGACTTCTTTCGGTTTTTTTATATTTTGATTTTTTTATTAAGAGAACGGAAGATAATCAACTTCAAGGGTAATAATGTTTATTGTCTGTGATCAACTGGTTAAATGAATCAGCATTTTATCACAGAAATAATACAAAGTCACACTCCTGCCCCTTTTTTACGTCCCGTGGAGAGCAGGAAGGCACCTCTGCGCCAGGTTACAGAAATAATGGATAGTCACACACATACTTCTTTTCCAAAGTCTTGTGGGAGGCGTGCAGGCACCCTTATGGCTGGTTATAGGAATAATGTAGGTCACACACATTCACCATTTCCCAATTCTCGTGGGGGTGGGAAGGTACCTCTATGACGAGTAACAAGAATAATGTGAGTCACACACCTCCCTCTTCTCCCAGGTCTCGTGGAAGGCGTGAAGGCTCACTTATGGCTGTTTATAGAAATAATGTAGGCCACACATCTTCCCAATTTCTCAATTCTCGTGGGGGCGGGAAGAAAAAAATCCATTATTGGAAAGACGATCCATCCTGTGAATGGATTTTTTTTTTCGATCATTTCGAAACGAATTCACTTCTTGATGTGATATTATTCAAATTCGATTTAGATTTTTATTTGAAGGAAATAAAATAAATAATTTTCATTATGATCGTACAACATATTAACATAGAAAAAATATCTGAGAGTACAATGCGCCCCTGTTCTGAAATTGCTCTTAAGAGTTTCCATAAGACGAATCATTACATCATATCGTGAAAAATCACCGAATAGGATGAAACGAGGGATATTTCACTCAAAATTCAAGACTGAAATCAGTGCATTAGGAAGTGAAATCAGTCAATTGAGAAGTGAACTCATTGAAGTCAAAACTGAGCTCACTGGCACTCAATAAGCAGTCCGAGCCACGCGTAGCCATGGTAACCCATGCATCGCCTTCTTTCTCCATGCGCATAAGGGAGACGCACGATGAGTTCCTTGCTGAGTACGAAACCGAACTCACTGAATTCAGAGATGGAAATCATCGGAGATCACTGTCGATCTGGTGAACTCTGGTGAAACTCTGGTGAAACATAAATGTAGGCGCTGTGATGTTTTAAAATTGGGGAGGGTGATATCTCCACGGTATCTTTAGGTGATGACTCCATCGTGCCTTTCACTTTTTTCCGTTCCCCGACTGTGGAGTTATCACCCTTGGCCGATTTCAAACTTCTATAACTTTTTGAAAAATTGAAATTTTCACATTTGCTCAACGCAGCAGTGCGGCCCTTTACCTACAGTAGTCGAAAATTCTAATGACTCATTTTCTAAAAAAATGGCGCTTATCACATATAGACTCTCAGTCCTTCACTTATAATAATTGCAAAATTACCCATGGATATTGTGCTAAATGTTTGCTTATTCAAGTTATAAGGAACTATTTATTTGTTTACCGGAAAACAAGTCATTCCAGTAGAGAAAAAAATGAGTCCCACAAATAACGGGTAAAGACTATTTTGAATAATGAGAAGGCCTCACAAAAAAATCTATGTATTCAATAACAAATGGAGTTGACGGATATATTTTTGAAAAAAAAAGGATAATATTCCATCTGGAATAGGTGGATCAGTTACTTGCGAACCGATAAATTTTGGATGTATGCGTCAACTTGAATTCATGTGTTTTTACCAATTTTTCATTTTCATTAAAAACGAGAAGGTATCGGTTTGAAGTTAAAATTATTTCTTGCTGATTTATTGAAATAACAACGTTTCGAGACCTTCTGAGTCAGAAAAAAAGATATTTACGAAACTCTATAAGAGAGCATTTTGTAAATTTTTCAGACTATTTTTCCAATGTATCTATATTATTAAACACTTAAATAGCACTTAT
>WSXT02225270.1:0-16628 GCA_011762715.2 Neuroterus valhalla | reverse complement strand
GCTTTCCGTCCTCCCGGTTTTTTGAAAAAGAATTGATTGGCCAATCAGGTTCGACCAATCCTCACAGTGGGGTCATTAAGCAATCACAGGCATTGTTGAGAGCATTTATAATATAGCATCACAACCTGAAGCCTCAGTTTTAGGCCAGTCCTGAAGATGCGAGCTGTGACGTTCGCGAAACGTCGACAACATTTGTAGTTTATACACGATCGAAACCCGAAACAACTTCATTTTCATAATGCTGACTATTATTTATTCATTTTCAATATTAGCGTTAGCAAATCGTCGGCAAAAAAGAAACATCCTTGTTACGATGAGAAGATCAGATAGTCATCTATCATAGTGAGTCGCGAAGGGTATATAAAAGATTTATTACTCAAAAAATAGGGTAATCACGAGAAGCTTGAACGATGAATTGCTAGTGAGTGCTTACGCTACGAAAATGAACTGAATACGTTTGCCGCGTGTCCAAAATACAAGGACATTTCCATTGTTCATTTTTTCCCTTCCTTTCACTATTGATTCTGACTCATTATCATATAAAAATAAACTCTAACGCTTCCAGATTCTAATCAACATATTTTTTCCTCATATAATTATACAAATTTGAATATTTAAATGAAGTTTGACAGTGTTCCAAAATCAAGTCAAAATTCAAAGCACTGCAGAACATTTGAGATAACCACATAACGTGAGTTCCGAACTTTGCAAGATTTTAAATGAAATCGTGAGCCGTCGTGGAACGCCCAGCAGGTATGATAACGACATAGACACCTAGAGGTTTTCTTCCGGCAGAAGAGCTCATGTCGCTACTTACTGCTATATACTGCTCTGCTGTTAGAGTCACGCTGTGACGAAGGACGGTGAGCAAGTGAGAGAGCGCGGAAGCAAGAATGAGGGGGTAAAAGAGAGCAAGCGCGCGCGGGCGAGAGGAGAAGAATGGAAGAGAGAGGAAGCGTGGAATAGGCGTTGGAAACATGGAGAGGGAGAAACCTCCCCTGACATCCTTTCAAGTTTTCTTAACACCACACTTCTCCCGTTTTAAATATTCACACCGTGCCATAAAAAGTTATCACTTTAAAACGATTCATTTAAGATTTAATACTTCGAAGATCAGTTTCATCTATCTTCTCTTCTGCATACTATAATGATATTGGGGGACAAGTATCAGACGAGGAAGGACGAGAATTCCTCTAGATTGATGTATTAAAAAGTTCGTTTATACTAACAAACTAAAACAAAGTAAATTAATTCTGAAAAACAATCTGCCACATGGTATGGTATTCCCCATTCGAATATTTTGAACCAGATTACGGATTTTTCCGAAAGTTTCATCTTTTTTCGATGTAAGAAGGTGACACGGGCGTGAATTATCTCCCACGTCTTCTCGGTCATCTTGAGAACACTTGAACCACTCCAAAACACGTGAACGCAATAGACTTATTTCCATATAATTTTTTCTAATGAATGATGCGTTTCAGCAGCTGTTTTTTCAAGTTCCGTATGTAATTTCAAAACAATTCGTTGCTCTACCACCTCCTATCCTCAACTTTTCACTTCACGCACGGACCTCACCGGTGCGTAGTGAACAACACTTCGCTCTTCTTTGTGAACGGGGCGAGCGGGGGATGCATCCCTCTAGCTACCCTCCTAACTTCACTCTCTTAAGGTGCTTCATCAAGGATGGGCTTTCGCTGAGGGGAAAATACTCTCACACTGGTGAATTGTTAGTTGTAAAATTTTCCCCACCTCATCTTTAGACCCTAATGAAGCCTTTTTCAGACGGCTTTTTTTTCAAATATTGCGTTGTTATCGGTTTTTGTTTGAATTTAAAATCAAGTTATTTTCGCGCCTGCGAAATCGGGCCCGTCGTACTCCTCGAATAGAAGTTATTGGCGTGCACTGCCATGCCTATTGAGGAGTATGATGGGTCTGATCTTGCAGGCGCAAGAAGTACTTGATTTTGAATTTAAACCAAAATAAATAACAACGCAATACTTGGAAAAAAGCCGTCTGACAAAGGTTTCTCAGGGTCTGAAGATGAGGTAGGAAAAATATTACAACTAACAATTCACCAGTGTAAGAGAATTTTCCCCTCAGCGGATGCCGATCCTTGATGAAGCACCTTGAAGAGCCAGCGTGAGTTTGGATTCTGTAGTTTTCACGAGTGCCGTTGTTATACACCAATGCACCTCTCAGGTCCATGTGAGACAATCCGTGTAACTATATTAAACTTCAGTTCTTTGATTTATTTCTCAAAAATTTTTTTCATTTTTAGAATGAGTTCACGTGCCTAACATGTAGCAATGATTTTTGGATGAAAACGTTTATTCCTTTACCGTTCATACACGTTTTTCACCTGTCAGGTCCATGCGATAATTCTTGTGACCTTTTTAATTTTAGAGTAATGGTGACTAGAAAAATATTTGTAAACTAGATGAATAAATAAGATGTGACAGTACAACATCATTTATTATTTGAAGATCGGTATAATGAAGAGCATTTTGGTGAGAACCCTGATACTGACAATAAGGAAATGGAAACAGAACAAAGAGATGGAGATAGTGATACAGAACAAAGTGATGCGGAGGAAGATGAAGAGGAGACTGCTGAAGATTATTACAAAGCAGCACATATAAAAAACCGGTAGTAATCGGGAAAACGGAGTGGGGGCCAACCCCATTGTCAAACAGAAGAAAGCTAGGTATAGCCCAGTCAATAGAGATCGAAAAATGCATGTAATCAGAAAAAATTTTGGGGTCCGTTTTTTTGACGAAGAAAGTTTCCTTTTAGCGTTAAAATGAAGGTTTCACAGTCTTGCCTTTGAATTTGTGTACGCTCAATCCGCCATCTTGAATTTTCGTTTTTTTTGTTACCTCGCGTAATCTCTATTTTACAAATAGAAATGCCGATATCAAGCAAAAACTGCGCAAAATCATGACATGGGCTATTATTTTATCAGAAAGTTTTTTTTTACTGACCATACATGACGGTTGGGAATGCGCTCAATATAGCGCAAGATGAAAAAACGACTCAACTTAGGTATTCGCTCAATGCGCATCTTACAGGCAGCGACTCCTATGGCGAAATCTGTAACTTCCGGCTCGCCAGTTTCATTTTCTTGCATCGGGATAAATAAGACTTTTTCCATTTATTTATTGTTTAACTTGTTTTTCGAAATTATTCAAGCGTGGATTACGTGTTCGATAAGTCATCCTTCCCCGGTAATTGAAAGACTGATTTCTATCTTTTCTATTTGAGTAATTGTCATTTAGAAGTTCTAACCTACAAAGTTTGTCTAAGTACAGGCTTTCAGCCGATAAAGCTTGATATCATTTTTGATAAGCAAAAAAATACGAAAGGTGAAGATCTAGCTAAAAATCATGTAAGGAGAGTTGTAGAATTGCATGCCATTGGAGCTTGCAAGCTTATTCGCACTAATTGTGTAAGATCAATGAAATTCGGAAAACCGTCATACAGTGTACAATTAGGAGAGAGTAAATGGATTTCCCGTAATTTTGGTATAATCATGTAATGGATTGCATTTTAATTACTTTTTATAGTTGAATGATTCGCGCACAGTCACTCATACTTCGTGTTCCTGTGTATCTGGACGTGCAGGAAAATGTAAGCACATATATGCTGTAATTCATTGAATTTATACTGATCGCAGTAAAACAAAGACTGCGAGTGAACAAGCATGGGATATTCCATCAGCATCAGAGCTTGGAAAAGCCATGTACGCAAAACCACTGGCATTAGCAGAAAAATCCAAACCGAACAATAATTTTGCTTACATTGAACCAGACAATCTGACAATACAATATCTAGAAGATATTGACTGTTCTCTTCCTAGTATCATGAGAGTTTAGAGTATGAATAGAGAAAGTTTGATAGCTAAAGTCAAAGCAAAAATTGAGACTCGTAATACAACGTCATGCGGACAGATTCCCACCTTGCGCTACATTTAGCGCGTTCCAGACCATCGTGTATGGTCCGCATAAAAAACTTTCTGATACAAAAGTTATTTGAAATTTCATCTTCTACAACTTTGTCATCTAAATATGGCCTACACAGCGTACACACATTTTAGGGCAAGACTATGAAACCTTCATTTCGACGCTGAAAGAAAACTTTTTGCGTCAAAAGCAGTTTTCCCCATGAGATGTATAAGATTTGATGACAGAGATAGCAGATCCGAAAGGAGAGAGGTAGATCGATTGGCAGCATTTTGAGACATATTTGAAGAACTTGTTGAGCATATGCGAAAATTGCTATTCTCTCACTGAATGTATCACAATAGATGAAAAACTTGAGGCGTTTCGTGGCAGCTCTATTTTCACACAGTATATGCCAGAAGAACCATAACGTTACGGCATCAAAGTCTTTGCCTTGTTTGATGCCTAAGTATTTTACACTTACAATCTAGAAATTTATTCCGCTTGGCAACTAGCAGGATCATTCGCCATCATCAACAAATGTGTTGATGTCGACAGAAAACTTTCTATGCCAATTTACAACACAGGCCGCAAAATAACGGCAGATAGTTGGTTTTGTGATGTCAACCTCATGGAAGAGTTGAGAGCATAAACATTACCTATTGTTGGCGTTGACAAAAAGAAGTGGTAAATCCCTAACGAATTGGAGGTTTTGATAAGACGAGAAGTGAAAAGCAGTGTTTCTGCTTTCACAAAGGATAACACAAGGTCTCCTATCTACCAGCAGTAGAAAAATTGTTATACTGATTCGTAGCATGAATTTTGAGTACACCATTGATGCTAAAACAGGTGATGCAACAAAACCAGGAATGATAGCATTCTACAGCCGAACGAAAGGCGCAGTGGATACTGTGAACAAGCTTTGTGCTGCATATAATGTTGCCCAAAATGTTTGATGTCGGCCTCTGGTGGTTTTTTCTAAGTTCAACGTCGCTGGCATAAATGCCCAAGTTACCTATAGAGGAATAATTGTACGGTAAAGAGTTGCCGACACTTAAGAAGCTATAAAAATTTGTACAATCCCAAATAATGCGGCATGTATCATTGAAAACACCACTTTCAAGGGGATCGCGAGGAAAGATGTTATCAACATTCGAAAATCCACCAACAGATCCAACAGTTACTGCTCAAAGTGAAGAAGAAAATGTCAGAACAGGCAAAAATGAAAATGCTGTGGACGAGAAGAAAAGGAAGAGCATACTCGTGCAGGATGTGTGTCAATTAGCTACATTTGGAGTGCATTCTTGCATTGTGCAGTTCATGTTTTGAAAAATATAATGCGGGGGATGACCCTACTGATTTGAGTGATCCGACTGACTGATGGGTGAAATGTTTGATTCAATTTTCTTGCTATGATTCTGTACTAGTATTTTATTTTTTCTCCCAATTTTTTACGGGACTAATATGTCTATCTACATTATAAAAGGGAACTAATTCCCATTTACGTTACCCTCTAATAATGATACATTTTGGAGAGCATTGGTAGCGTGGCTAACCAACTTTGATTGTGATACAATCACGAGATTTTTATGGTATGTTATACATTTTTGAATTATATTTTAGTTTCTCTAACACTGATTCTTTTTACAAAGCACATCACCTCTCCCATTGAAATGTATTATATTTTTGTCATTTGTGACCAATAAGACAGTCGTAAGCTATAGAAAAGTTAATATGCACCTTGCAGGTTCATGCAACAATCAGTCAGTACAAAACATATGCGACAAATGGGAGGTTGAGGTAAAGAAAAACCATCGATTCGAAGAAAATGCTTTAAGTTTCACGTTCCGTACCATTTTCGACTCGTGTTGGTAGGGATGCATTCGAGGCGTGCCATCTTAACCATATTTTGTTGTCAGCTTCAGTTTTTTGGAATGCTCAGGCCGTACAGCAGGTTCAACTCCTAAAAAGACCTTCGCAGTATGGTCTAGATGTTCTTGTAGTTGTATAGAAGCACCCGTCACATTGATTTTATTGGCTAAAGATGAAGCATAGCATTAATTTTTGGTATATGTAATGTAATGTGCTCATAACAGAATGTGACAATTTCGTTGTTGATGAAGATTCCCCTGAAGTTCATATCAGGTTTCAGTAAATTTCAAGTCCGTATAAAGCGTAAGTGCTTTACCGCCAGTTAAAGGTATTAGTTGTGAACCTGTGGCGTTTGTTGCACTCGGTTCCATATTCGCAGCGTCTTCACTCTATGAACTCCCCTGATGGTATCAGCCACAGTGGACTTATATAAAGTTTGCTTCAATTCTTCTTTTTTTCTGAACATTCCCAGAAACTCTTGGCCTTTCAAGATGTCGAAGCTGGAGCTTCTGAAAGCAAAAAGACATCGTCCTCTCATGCCTTATTACAATGTGGAAACTTATCCTTATTAGAAGAAGAAACCTCCAATCTCTTACTGAAAGCAGGTGTGAAATATCGAAATAGTCTCTTCAGCACTCACTCTTAAAGATTTCTTGGGATAAAATATGCTTTAACAAGCAAATGAACAAGAACTCGCATCTTTCTTATTCGATACTAATGAGATTTCTTCTAATTCTCATATTGTAACATACCTAAATTATTTCGTAAACAAAATTTCAAGAATTGCAAATAAGCATGTATTCTCTACCGATGCTGATGGAACATTCATTTTCCTTATTCTCCACACAAAATCTGTCCATTTTGATGAGAAAAACATTGAAGAGCCGAAAAATGTCTTTCCGTCATTGATAACATTATTCGAAATAACAAGTTTACAAATTATTCTAAACAATTGTAAGTTATTCCTATATAGTTGTTACACAGTTTAAGGATCTACTTTGATCAATCAGAATGTCTTTGAGGAAATTTCACTTGGTGGTAGTTCAGAAAAAACTTGAAGTTTTTTGTTGAAATTGATGTGTAAAGGTCCTTCTTTAGTCCAACTGTGTGCAGCCCAGATTTCTGATTTGAATGATCTTAAGTTGAATCATCCGTGGAGCTCAGCAACACGAATTGAGTATCGTCCACCTTTTTTGAACAACAATCTGTTTAGAGGATCCTTGACCGATATTGGTACAGTTACTTGAGCAACGTCCCCATCTATGCGTACTTTAACCATACCATAGGTATTAGGATTCTCTTCTCTAGGATCAAGGAATGGCCACAAAACATGATGCTTGATGATCCCAATGACAGTATCATTCTTCACTCCTACGTTGAAAGTGCCTCTTGGTATGTAACGATTTTCTCTAACTCCGGAAGACGAGAAGTATATGTAACGATAGACACTAAGTTTTATAGGAGTAGGATGAATTATGTTGGATATTCTTGGCCAGCAGCCTGATTCTGCAAAAAAAGAAGTTTAAGGTCAGTCATGCCAGATGGGAATTTTTCCTTTGAGGAATGAAAAACGATTTTCTGTAATACAGAATCTTCTGTTGTGACTGATCGGGGGACACCTTCGTGGCTCAGTTGGTAGAGCACTCGTTCGAAAAAAGGAAGTTCTTTCGTCCGAATGATATAAATTTTAAAAAATAGTTGAATTTCCATCTAGAAGAATGCCAGGTCCGGCTTTACCTAGACTGTCTGTCTAGAAGGTCTGGTCCTGCTCACGACAGATATCTAAAAACAAGAATGTTCTGAGTTCGACAAGCAATATTTTATCTCACATACTCCAAAAAAGACGCAGGGGCTCTAAAATAAGAGAGAAAAGTAATTCAGACTACTAGAACATTCTTTTTATTGTCACTTTGACATTCTATTCTGAGCCAGCTTTAGGGCTGATAAGCTAGCCAAAACAACAGAATTCTAAGTTTCTACCAGCGATTGGTTAGTTAATAACTATCGGCTAACTAGAAAATGACCAGCATCTAGTCAGCTAATAACTAGCGATTTTTCTGGTAATAACTATTGACTTAACCAGAAAATCACAAGCGCTTGGTCGGCTTATACCTAGCAGCTGACCAGCAAATTACGCTTAGCTGAACAGAAAACAACAAGCAATGGTCAGCTACTAACCAGCGTTTGTCCGGCTGATGTCTATCGGCTGACCACCCAGTAGCTGGCGGCTGTCCAGGAAATAACTTGGGTTTAAGAAGAATAACAAACAAATAAACTAGTGGCTAAGCAGATGGTCTGACTTGGGCGTGGCCAAGAGGAAACATTACTATTCTTCCTAGGCCTTGGCCAGACCATTCTTTTAATGTCAGGACTGGAAATCGGACGATCTGCCCTGGGCCGTATCAGTGCCAAAATATTCTTTCAGATTTACGACAAATATTTTATGAAAAACGTATATCTTAACTCAAAAAATACTAAATTTCAACAAAACGTTTGCATTTTCTAACCAAAAATGAAAAATCTTTACCAAAAGAAGAGATTTCCAAACCAAAAAGACGTTTTTAAATAAAGGAGTTCAATTCCAAACATCTTGTTGGATTCTAAACTAAATAAGGACCAATTTTCCATACAAAAATTTATTTTATTTCATCTCTGTGCAACGATGGAAAATTGAAAAAAAAATTTAGAAAGAGATCGCAGAGCTCCTTCAAGTATTAGTAGTCCGTGATTTCTTGCTCAAATTCGTGAGCAAACCATTTCACAATAAAATGAACAAAAAGAAATACATATCACACATGGAAAACGTAGCTTTCCTTAAAAACCAGTATATCAAAACTTTGCTCCTGCGTTGGAAAATTCACTAAAATGAGACAGAAAACACAAATTACGATTTAAAAAAAAGTGTAATAATAGAAACAGACTACAAAAAACTTCCATGAGAGTAGAACTGATTAGTTATCTTGGGAATCTTATGCAGTATTTTATTCGAGTCGTAACCTTACACTTAAGCCTTAGAATCATTCAATTTATCGAGCAAACTTCTATCTTATCTTGTCCATATACCTGTATGATTTATTGTTCAACCGAACGCGAAGAATTTTGTTGAAACCTGAACCTATGTTTTGATACAACAGAAATAATTTTTTCTACATGTGAGAAATTCACTATCAAAATTAATTCTTAGCCGCCTTCGTATTCATAAACGAAATAATAAATAGAGAAAATTTCATTCCGAGAACTCTTGCTGACACTAACGCCACCAAAAACTATCATCCCTTATTATGCCATCCCATCCCATCCCATATCATATCATCCCATCCCAACCGATCTCATCTCATCCCATCCTATCCGATACGGTATCGTCCCGCCCCGTCCCATCTCTCCTCTGTCATCCCAACCACTCACATCTCATCACATTCCATTCCATCCTAACCTATCCCATCTCATCCTTTGCTATCCTACCCCTCACTATCCCGCAGAGGGCTAGTCACTGTGACAATCGGTCAGTCGCTGAAAAAGTTCTTGCGTCGAATACCAATGTAAATCATTCAACTGACTCATTGACTCATTGACTCAAGCACTTATCTGGCTCGGGACCTACTTTGTCTCTAGGCAAGGACATGACCAAGAAAAATATAGTTTAGCATGGCCAGAGTACTCTAGGCAAATATGCATAGGAGCAAAGTGGCAAATGATCTCCTTGTACAGCTAGTGCTGGATGTGGAGACGCATCTAAAAAAAATTTTGGGGGCTGGGGTCCAATCGAAGAATTCAAAAATAAAAGATATTTCGGCTTTCACAAAACGTAACGTTTGGATCGTGTTAGACAAACTGGAATATTTTCGATAGTAATTGCCTATTAAATTGTGGGTTTGTTTGAGTTATTTGAGTTTCATTTTCGAAGAATAGGCACAAGAATAAAAAGTTTAATGAAAGTGACATGGTAATGTCAATTCTTCTCGTTTTCCTCGCAAGAATATCCAGTATTCAATTACTGGTAACATACACATCTCTGTGAATGTTGAGCAGCGCTGGTCCATTCAGTCGTTCTTCCCCAGTACTATTGCGAAAATAAGTCTTCAATCTTCGAGAAGTGGAGAAGGACCGTTTACTGCAGGCAACTGTAACAGTCAGTGCGCCACAAATTTGGAGAAACCTGTAGATCTGCTTGTAAAATTTTTCATCGAAGACGTCCAGAGCTTCGATAAACGTTTTTGGCCGCTGTTTTGCAGGCATGTTTGAACAGAACCTGGAATCAGAAACACTTCATTTCATTAATGCGTCTCACTAAGTCTCTAGTGACGATTTCCGCTCTAGCATCAATGATCTCGTTCTGAATTGTATGGCTTAGATATGTTGCATTACCACCCGATACCCTTAAATACCCTTGCAATGCTACACCTCTACTGTCCACCGCAAAACGCAAAAGTTCCCTGAAATTTCCGTCATTTCCTTCTGGCATATCCATTGGTAAAGGGCTATCCTCATATACTAGCTTGAAATTCTGTGTATCATCGGAGGCGTCCTAGTTCATGCTTTCCTTTTCCAACTACCTTCTGCACGAACAAAATAAGGACAAATTCTCTTTGCTGATTTCCGTTGCGGGAAACACAAAATCAGCATCTAGTGTCCATACATTTTTAGGAAGCTCGTACATCTTAGTATTGTCGAGTTTTCTCCTGCAAAACCGTTGGACATCATTAACATGATCTTGCGATTTTCGTGAATCCTGTAATTCATAACATCCATTTTCTTTTATTTACGCAATATTGATTGGAGACTTAAATTTCATTCGACATCATATAATGAGAAAATTTTGAATACCTACTTTTTAGATCAGGCTCGTGATCTAAAAAGTAAGGCATTTGAACAAAAATGATGCGAGCATTATTAATTCACGCGCAGGGAATGGTGGAATCCCCTCTTGTGCTCGTTGCAGAGAACGGTCTGTTGCTTGAGCTACTCGTTACAGGGAATCTCGAGTGTATTAATGCATCAAACGATTATAGATTTGGCGGGATTTCCAAATAATGAATCAGAAAAGAAAAGCCTCCCGAAATTGGAATATCTGCGCACTTCAAGGAGCGTCTCTGATTCTTGACAATCTACAAATGGTCCACGGACATACGGAGCAATCCAGAAACCATCTCATACAGTTGGAGGACCATGTGCTCTGAAGACGGCTACGTTTGAATCAAGAGCAAATGAGTCACTTACATGAGGTGCTACCTTACCCCAAACGGGGGCTCACAGGTCTTCAAGGGAAAAATGGATCAGCTTGGAAAGACTTTTCGGGAAACTGAAGGAGGAGTTATAACAGCTGGAGACCTCAACGCTAAGGTGATAGAATCGGGTATGCCCAAAACAGATTCAAGAGGGGTGCGCATCTCGGAGAAAGCTGCGAGACAGGATCTGTTTATTATTAAAACCAGACAAATACGAAATTTTAGACGAGCTGGTAACGTAGTCAGACATGACTCTGGCTTTCGGAGAATCAGCTCCTCTTTCAGCGAATTGGAAGGTCGTGAATGGCTATAGTGAGAGCAATCACCAGTATATACAGTTCACCCCAAAAGAAAGTCCAGGTCGAGTAAGGACGCATCAGGGCATTCGCAGAGGATGGAATATAAAGACAATTTTTGTCCAAATTCGTTTTTTTTGGGTTACAAATTAATCTTGAGTATAAAAACTCTTCCATCTTATTATAAATATTCTTCAAATTATCTTCTAACCTTAAAATCTAGTTATTTTATCTACAGTTAGGAATTTCCGCATGTAATTTGAAAGACCATCATTTTGTTGATTAGTCAGCCGTTTTTAACGGAAGTTTTACTGTTCTGTTGACTCCTCTTCTCTTTCGAAAATTTCATATTCATGCTTGAAAATCAGATCGGTATCTCACCCTGACGAAGACGCCCGGTCATTCTTGCGGTACATACTTACACGTATATAATCGCCAGTGACCATTGGAAAAATGCTCTTCTTCCTTCTGTAATGAGGAAACAACCGAACTCTCAAGAACAATTCGTTCTTCCAGGACCATCAATCACCCAAACGTGGAACACTTGTTCTCGGCGTCTCCATGTTTACCCGAAGGATATATAAAAATTAGGATTTCGATTCGGAATTGAAAAAATTCGAATTCAAGGAAAAAGGATCATTTTTGAAAGAAATAGTTACTTGTTGTTATCGAGAAAATATTCTTAGAACTCGGGAAGGTTTTATTAAAAAAATAACTCTCACATATGATAAATAGCGTGAGCTGGAAGTTGATCTTTCCAATGGTGTTTGTTTTTGCCCCACTGTTCGCCGCCCGGATTCCTTAATCCAATGATCTTTCGTTGAATTATTCGGGAAGCTCGGCAACGCGAATTTCGTGTCGCCCACCTTGTCTGAAGAACATTTTAATCAAAGGATCTTTGATCGATATTGGTACAGTCACGTTAGCAATGTGTCCATCTATGCGTACTTTAACTATTCCATAGGTATTGGGATGATTTGCTATAGGAGCCAGGAGAGGACACAAAAAATGATTTGTGATGATTCCGATGACATAATTATTTTTTACTCCTACGTTGAAAGTGCCTCGTTCTATGTAACGATTTTCTTCGACTGCAGAAGATGAGTAGTATAGATAACGATAAACATTAAGTTGAAGAGGAAAAGGATGAACTCTCTTAGATCTTCTTGGCCAGCAACCTGATTCTGCAAAAAGACAGAGGCAGTAGAAAATTATACGACTTTATCCAAAATTCTGATTTTAGTCATCTTGATCACTTCTTACAAGAAAATATGTTCACCGTTCAAAAAATAAAATATAATTACCTGTGATAAATGATCTTGTATTTTAACTGAACAAGATGACTTCAATGAGAACTTCAGATTAAGAACGGTATCATTGTGTGTACATGTATAGCTAGAAAACACCACTCATGCTGTACGAGAGAAGGATTGCTGGTTTCATCCGCGTCTTAGTTGGTAGAGCACCTGTCCAGAAAAAAAGTCTCTGGTACGGGTTACATAAATTGAAGGAAAAAGTTAATGAAAGAAGGTGATTTGGGTTCAATCGTGTGGAAAACTACAAATTTCGTCGACAGATTGTTAACGTTGCAGTTCGCATCTTCAGGACTGACCTTAAATTGAGAGTCCAAGTTATGTTCTTATTATAATATATGCTCACAACGATGCCTTTGATTGGCAAATGCTTTCTTCTGGGGGTAGAGTGGGCCGCTCAAGTTCAGCTGAACAAGCGTGGAAGCGTTCAGATAAATCGAAGTTCAGCTGAACGAGAGTTCAGCTAAACGGAAGTCTTCTTTAATAAACCACCCATGATGCAAACAAGCTTATTTTGCACAAAAAATATGTTAATAAAAAAAACTATTTTCAACTAAGAGAATACATTTTAAACAAAAAAAATTCAACTTTCAATAAAGTTCAAAAGAATGTTCAACTTCAACAAAACATTCCAATTTTAGAACTTTTTTTTTCCGGGAAAAAATGGATTATGGAAAATTCATATGTTTTCAGACGCTGAGTTTTGGAACCGAAGTGGAGTGGATAAATTTGATATCAAATGAATTAATTTCAGAAACTTAAATTATGAATTTTAAACCGAAATTGATGCATTTTTTACGTAGTAGTTCAATTTTCAACCAAAAGAGATAAGCTTTCAATAAAAAATGTAATAATGGACTTTTCCACCAGAAAAATTATGTTTCAACCACAAATAGTCACTCCAAATAAAATATTTCAACCTTTAGCGAATACGGTTATCTTAAATTTTATAGAAAAAACAGTTGGATTGAACAAGAAAACAATAATTCAATTTTAAACAGGGAAGAAAATATTTAAATTGAACATTCAATCCGCGAAAGTCGATTTTGTGCATGAAACCAATAACTTTTCATTCAAAATGAGAATGTACAAACAAAACAGAATTCTTAACTAAACTGACAAATCTTTCACCAAAATCAATAAATTTTCAACAAACAGAAATGGTCACTTTACAACCAAGAAGATGAATTTCCGGTAATTTCCAATAAAGTTTTCAAGCATTTTTCCTTCACACTTTTCTCAGGACTGGAGGCTCGAAGCGTGGACCCTTTTTTTTCGTATACTGACAAGTTTAAAAAATGTGAGAGGTAGCTGTACTCAAATAATAACACTAAAAAATGAATGCCGTCTAATAATAAATGACTAAACATTTCGCTGAAACAGCTACTGCCAAAAACTGAATCCTAACAAATAAGCGAGCTATTTTCTGGGCCCTAAAATCACATGCAAGTCAAAGTGATCCATATTTTTCAATTCGCGACATAGAATTAAAAGTTGTCTGTCAGGAATTTACGTGAGACTTGACGAACGAAATCAAATCTGCTTACTTTTCCGCTTTTGGATTGGAACATTTTTTCGGACAAAAACTTTCCTTTCTCTATGATTTCTCTCCTTCTTTATCAAGTGCTTCTGATTTTTATTTGAACTTCGGATTGAACATCTATTAACCCTTCAACAAATGAAAACACATTTGGATTGTTATAAAAATTCGCGCTAAATTTAGAATGAACGCCGCCTAGAGTGCTGTATAATATGATTTAGCGCTAATTCATCTGATTTGTTGATTCTTCAATATGGCGGCGTTTGGGAAGTGCGCAGAGCAGGATGAGAATTGGTCCACGGAGTTAACACACCACGTCTCAATTACACCATGACCTTAATTACAATTCACGTCATTTCTGACATTCATGTGCAAATCATAATAATTACCTTTTTAATTTTTAATGATAGTTAATTTTGCTTGCTTTGAATCACGCGCCAAACGGCGGCCAAATGTGGGTAATGAGAGGACCTTTGTGCCGGGCAAGCGCAATACTTACATGCCCAAGTTGGGATCACTGCTCGAGTGTGCTTTGGACCGCGGGGCGAACTCGAGTACAGCCGAGAATTCTTTTTATTTTCTCTGTGATACCTGTACACTGATCTCTATATACTAACTGGATGGTGTATTAGATAGGCCGGTTTGTTATGAATTGACGCCATGTAAAGTCAGGGAACTTTCCCAACATGACGGCTAAACTAACTCACGCGCACTGTTTGAGCCGTGTCACTCACACACAGCGCGCGTGTGCTAGTCACTGGCTTCAGTTTCCGATCTGAGCAGACTGAGTGCGACGAAGCACAGGGATAATTAGACAATTATATAGAAATAAATTTTATTCTTCACTGAAGTATTATAATCATGGATGTGACGTATGTGTATGCTATTTGTAGGTTATGTCAAACATTTATTCATTGAATGATTGAATTGGTTTCATTCGCTACAGAAAATGATAGTTTTATGATCTGAAAGGAAGTAAAAAATTAATAGTCGACAATCTAGTTCTTAGTTAACAAACTGAACGAATGTAAATGTAAAAAGTTTGAAGAATAACTTTGTATTAAAATTCTACAATATCTTTGAAGTACATAACATTCCAGTAATACCTTGTTGCCTAATTTTTTATTTCAGACTGAAAAATTTGTATTTAGAAAATATAGTAAACCAGTATTTTCATTATAAACAGATTTCCATTGATGGATCCAGAGAATCTGCAATGTTGGTTACAGAGCATGAAGATACTTCATTACTACTAATAATGCATTCGTATAATTATTTCAGTCTACCCACATTTTGTATATTTCCGTTTTATTTGTATCATAATACTTTACTTTTTATATATTTTATCACATTATGTTCTATTTTTGCATCTCTGTTTAAGAAAAAAAATAACCCTAAAATTTCAGTAATATCAATGATCTTTATAATTCATTGGATTAAATCTTTTTAAATTCGAAATTTTCTATTTAACGGCATTCAATTTTACCGCCGAAAAGTGAGTAACTTCCCTTACTCAACATGGCGACTAGGCCTTCAATTCGTCACACGTTGTCAGACATTTTTCTCGCGGGATACACCATCCAGTTAGTACATAGAGATCAGTGTACCTGAGATGCAGGGTAACATGGTGGTCGCCTCTCTCTCTATCTGCGCTCCCTCCTCCTTCTCCCTCTCTCCAGTGGATTGTGGACTTGTTTTCTCTAGTCTATTTCCTGATTGCTCCATCAATTTGCTTGTTTGTGTAATCGTTTTGCATCAGAGAGGTGGAGAAGACATAAAGGTGTCTGTTTGTATGAGTGGGTTTCCTATAAACTTTGTGCCCAAAAGGACTATGGGAAAAAAAAGACTGGCTTGAACATTTCACGCGAACAGCAATATCTGAGCTTCATATCGAAACAGGACACCGCATTCCATTTGACAAAAAAAGTGTCATCGAAAAAAAAAAAATATTTTTTTAGTTCACCTCGGTCAATAGTACGTACTTTCAGCATCAAGTTTGAGGAAAGAGGCCTGAGATTTATGCATTGTCGAGAGCACGAGCACGCCCTCTGTTGCAGTGGGATCGATGTCATTGTTGTTTATACGCATAACCTCAAAGCTGCCAAAAACATGTTCATCAATCGACGCGGACGATATTTCAGAAAAGTGCACGAGCAGTCCATGTTGTTCCATGGTCTGAGATTTTTTTGTTCTAAACGTACTTTCAACTGAATATAAAGAAAAATAGTAAGCACTGCACGTTACTAGTCTGGAAGGTCTGGTGTAGCTTGTGACGAGGTGTTTTGTATTGTTGTTAACACCTGTCACTTTTGCTTTCTTATTCTTACCGTCCTCTTTTAACGTCCATCCATCAACCTTGGAATAATAAAGGGGTCCGGATAAATCTATATTGAACCTGGAGCGAGAGTCCAACTTCACAAGGGCACTTTCGGAAAATATGAATC
>WSXT02225259.1:0-16628 GCA_011762715.2 Neuroterus valhalla | reverse complement strand
CAATGGACCAGAAAGTGGTCCAAGCTTGAACCAGGAAGAGTACGAAAATTCCGGTCCAATTGGACAGGATTTTTCTTTACTGTTGCTTGGATCAGGATTTCAGTCCAATGGACCGGAATATTGGTCCCAGGGATTTATAGTGCATATTGTGTAGTTTTCCTAGAAATTCATCTTTTTAATTTTTAATTTAATTTTTACGATTCAAACAAAAACTACGCGTCCAATGGGAGAAATTAAAATAAATTTACAGATATTTTTCGGGTGAACAACTTTTCTTTATTAATCTTCTGTGTTAGAATCAGTTATTTTTTAAACAAATTTATTATTTAATTTTTATATTCATTTTTCCTGATTGAAATGAAAACTACATATCCTGTTAAGCAAGTTTGAGGATACATTTAAAGATATTCTTTAGGTAAAGAACTTGCTTCTATTTGATTTTTCCTAAGCTTGTGTCAATCATCCAAATGTTTATTTCTTTCATTTTTTCCATACACTTTTTTATAAATGAAGCAAAAACTACTTGTCCTATCAAAAAGTTGATTTTACCAAATTCGTAGATTTTTTTTTGGTGGCCAATTTTAGTTAATTTATATTTTACCGGGCTAACATAGTTTGCCCAAAAAATGAATCTTTCTATTTTACATTATTTTTTGTAAGACTAAAATTAGAATTTTTGATTTTTCGGGAAAACTCGAAAAGTTGTAAAGATCTTCCCGGAAGGCCCCCAAAAAGAAAAATTTTTTTTCTTCAATTTTTTTTCATATCTTGCGTTGTTTGTCTAAAAATTCTCATTTTCGTTTATATTTTTGAATTTTGGAAATGCCAAAACTCCGACAATTTCGTTTTTATCAAAAGAAATTATCAGAATAAATTGTTTCAATTTTCGACCACTACAAGAAACCGTACATCAAATTTTTGAGTCTTGGAAAAAAATAGTCCGAAAAAAATTTCAAAATGCTCCTCTTCTCTCATTTTTGATCCAAAACAGTTGGTTAACGAACTCGACTTGTATTTTTGTTTCCTCAAAATGGTTACCAAAGCACAATCGAATATCATCATTCTTTCGAAAGTTATCGAGTTCACAGATTTTTTTCCATTATTTTTTGTGCAATCAAATTTGGAATTTTCGATTTTTTGAGAAAATTCAAGGAATTGCGAAGTCCATCTTGTAGGGCATCCAAAAGAAAACATTTTTTCTTCTATACTTTTTTTCATACCTTCCGTTGTTTAGTTAAAAATTCTCATTTTTGTTCACATTTTCGAATTTTGAAAATGCCGTTTCTCTGACAATTTTGTTTTCATCAAAAAACATCATGGGAATAAATTGTTCCACTTATCACTCACTACACGAAGCAATACTTACAATCATCAAGTCTTAAGAAAAATGGTCTCAAAAATTTTCAAAATGCTCCCCCTCTTTTATTTTTTATTGAAAATAGCTGGGTAACGAACTTGACCTTCAGTTTCTGACACTGAAAGAGTGTACTAAATTCCAATCAAATCGATAAGTTTTTTCGAAAGTTATCGGGCTAACAGACAGACATACGTACAGACAGACAGACAGACACAATTGTAAAAACCTGTTTTTCGGGTTCAGGGTATCTCAAAACGTGGACATTTGACAAAAAGGGGGGGGGGGGGTAAAATTTTACACAAATCTAATACCTTCTCTGATGAGAATGTAAAAATAATTAGTGGGTTCTTTTTCGTTCTTCAGTTTCGAGATTATGTTCACACTTATTTGTATAAGACCGTGGCCATTATTATGTAATATTTTGATTAAGAACACAGGGCCGCTGATCACGATCCTGATATCCATGTGACCCTACTACGTCTCGCTCAAGGTCAAATGAAGGTCAAAACCCTCAATTCCTAAAAAATCATTTTTTTGACACCAGCTGGTATTTCAGCTAGGAATCGGTAAAACTGTGTTCTTCGAATGACAAAGTTTCTTCGAGAAGAGATTAGAGATTACCTCTTATTATAAGTGAGCTTTCAAAGCCACTTAGAATTCCAAAACACCTCCAGAGGTCATTTCGATGGAAGGTCGAAGTTACTTAGGACGGAAAATATTCCGTTCTTTCAGAATCTGAGGTCAAAAAATAAGTTTCCGTTAAATGAGGGATTTGACTTTCATTCGACTTTGATCCAGACGTCAGGGGCCACATGGACACCAGGATCGTGATCAGCGTCACAAAAAATACGATAATACGAAGTTTAGAGACCCAGTCCTAGTCGATGTAATAGCTGGATGATTCAGAAGAGAAATTGACTTTCAGAAAACCTCCAAAGGACTTCCAGAGGTCATTTCTATGAAAGGTAAAAAATACTCTGGACGAAAAATATTCCGTTCTTTCAGAATACGAGGTAAAAAAATGGTTTCGCGTAAATGGGGGATTTGACCTTCATTTGATAATAGATCCAGACGTGATGGAGTCACATGGACACCAGAATCGTGATCAGCGTCCCAAAAAACACGAAGATATGTAGTTTGGAGACCCAGTCCATGTCCATATGAAAGCTGGATGATTCAGACGAGAATTCGACTTCAAGATGACCTCCAAAAGACTCTTCCAGAGGTGATTTCGATAAAAGGTCATTTCGATAAAAGGTCATTTCGATAAAAGGTCAAAGTTATTCCGGACGAAAAATATTCCGTTCTTCCAGAATCCGATGTAAAAAATGGTTTTCCGTTGAATGAGGGATTTGACCTTCATTTGACCTTGATCCAGATGTGATGGGGTCAAATGGACACCAGGATCGTGATCAGCGTCCCAAAAAACACGAAGATACGTAGTTTGGAGACCCAGTACCTGTCCATATGATAGCCGGATGATTCATACGAGAATTCGACTTCCAGATGACCTCCAAAAGACTTCCAGAGGTCATTTCGATAAAAGGTCAGAGTTATTCCAGACGAAAAATATTCCGTTCTTTCAGAATCCGATGTGAAAAAGTGGTTTCCCGTAAATGATGGATTTGACCTTTATTTGACTTCAATCCAGACGTGATGGGGTTTCACATGGACACCAGGATCGTGATCAGCGTCCCAAAAAACACAAAGATATGTAGTTTGGATACTCAGTCCCTGTCCATATAAAAGCTGAATGATTCAGACGAGAATTTGACTTTCAGAAGACCTCCAAAAGACTCTCCCAGTCGTCATTTCGATAAAAGGTCAAAGTTATTCCGGACGAAAAATATTTCGTTCTTTCAGAATCCGATGTAAAAAAATGGTTTTCTGTTAGATGAGGAATTGGACCTTCATTTGACCTTGATTCAGACGTGATGGGGTTCACATGGATACCAGGATCGTGATCAGCGTCCAAAAAAAAACGAAGATATGTAGTTTGGATACTCAGTCCCTGTCCATATAAAAGCTGGATGTTCAGACGAGAATTCGACTTTAAGATGACCTCCAAAAGACTTCCAGAGGCCGTTTCGATAAGAGGTCATTTCTATAAAAGGTCAAAGTTATTCCGGATGAAAAATATTCCGTTCTTTCAGAATCCGATGTAAAAAAATGGTTTACTGGTGAATGAGGGATTTTACCTTTATTTGGCCTTGATTCAGACGTGATGGGGTCACATGGACACCAGGATCGTAATCAACGTCCCAAAAAACACGAGGATACGTAGTTTGGAGACTCAGTTCCTGTCCATATAATAGCCGGATGATTCATACGAGAATTCGACTTCCAGATGACCTCCAAAAGACTTCCAGAGGTCATTTCGATAAAAGGTCAAAATTATTCCAGACGAAAAATATTCCGTTCTTTCAGAATCCGATGTAAAAAAGTGGTTTCCCGTAAATGATGGATTTGACCTTTATTTGACTTCGATCCAGACGTGATGGGGTTCCCATGGACACCAGGATCGTGATCAGCGTCCTAAAAATCACGAAGATACGTAGTTTGGAGACCCATGCCTTTCCATGTAATAGCCGGATGATTCATACGAGAATTCGACTTCCAGATGACCTCCAAAAGACTTCCAGAGGTCATTTCGATAAAACGGGTAAAGTGTGTCTGGACGTTAAATTTTCTGTTCTTTCAGAATCTGGTGTCAAAAAAAGTTATTTTCTGCGGATTGAGGGGTTTGACCTTCATTTGACTTTGATCCATACGTGATGGGATCACATGGACACCAGGATCGTGATCAACAGCCCAAAAAACATAATATATAAGAGAAGCGATCTCACAAAAGGTTCACCACGTTTTCCTTTTGTGGACCTGTGTAATTTTTATAAAGAGAACTGAATTCGTTATCATGTAATCTGGGATTTGGATTTGAACTATTCCTACATAATGCATATATATCAAAGAATTATACTATGGTTATTAAAAATCAGATATAGGTTGAGCGTGATCATTTTTGTCATTATAATTTACTGAAAACATTCCGAGGTTACCCGAAGGTAATCATTTTTCAAGATATAAATATGATCGAGAGTATAAAATTGAAATAGTTGAATATAATTTTCATGAATAAATCTCACAAGAAAATATTTATTTATTCATTGATATAAAAAAATTGCTCATTTGTGTGAATTCTGTTTGTTCTATATATCTCCTTCATTTAAATTACAACACAGTTCGATCTTAGGTGACGTGATTTTCTGTACATAAGGATAAAAAAACTATTTTCATTTCAACGATTACGAACACTCGAATGATAAAAAAAATACACAATATATTTGATAAAAAGGCATTGGTTAAGAAAAGATTATTTTTCCGAATTCATTTACAAAATACTGCAAAGTAAAACAAATTCTCCGTATTGTAGTTTCGAGTGCCTCAGTTTGAGTCCAGCTCACCGAATGATACACAGATGAAGGGCTCCACGGCAAAATTATGAAAGTCCACCGGGACCAATTTTTCAGGAGAAGCAAAGAACATTTTCAAAAATCGGATTCTTAAAAGGAAAAATAGGGGAAGTAAAATTGAGATTTGATGGATCTCTACGGATCTCAATAAACAGAATTCCCGAAAAGTTAATATTTTTCGAGATAAAGAACCTCAAAAATTGACTGTGGTCAAAACCGTGTGAGTCCATCTAAATTTTTTTTCTCTTTTTAGACCCAGCTTAACAAAAAACGTATGTTTTTTTTTTTTAAATATATTCCGAGACAAATATAAGGCTGAAAAGTGAGAAAGTAAGTTTGGAAAATCATTTTAAAGAAAAAATAGTAATTAAAAATAGAAAAATCTGCTCGCTGCGCGGGCACATTCTCATCGCGCGCTTTGCGCGGGGCTCGCTTCGCTCGCAAGTTTGAGCGAGCCTAGGGTGCGCGTTTTCGGGATCTCGCGCTTTGCACTTAATGGTAATCTCACCTCGCGCTCCGCACTCGGTTATAAATTTACATCGCGCTACGCGCTCGGCCTTTGTACCTCCCTACAGTTGTACATAAAGCTTGTGAAACTCAAAAGTGAAATGTTGTCTACTTCAATTTGATGAGTGTGAATTCTCTTTTGTTAAAGCTTCTCCGGCTCCAACGAATACATTCTCATCGCGTGTCTCGTGCTGTGCACTCGATCAAAGTTTGTCAGAAATGGTAGAGAAGTTCTGTTGCCTAATTTTTTTTTCACATGTTGAGTAGCCTTCTAGAAATTCAATTCTTTAATTCTTAATTTTATTTTGTACGATTGAATTTTTCCTGATTGAAATGAAAACTACATACCCTGTTAAAGAAGTTGATAACACATTTAAAGATATTTTTCTGATAAAGAACTTGCGTTTATTTCATTTTTCCCAATGGTTTTTTATAAATGAAGCAAAAACTACTTATCCTTCTAAAAAGTTCATTTCACCCAATTTGTAGATGTTTTGTTGGTGCACAAGTTTAGTTTAAAATTATTATTACAAGTTCAGATTATATTTTTAGGTACCTTGCGTAGTTCGACCAAAAAATGAATCTTCCTATTTTTTATTATTTTTGGTGCGACCAAAATTTCAATTTTCGATTTCTTGAGAAAACTCGAAAAGTTGTAAAGAGCATCCTGGAGTGCTCCCAAAATAAAACATTTTTTACTTCAAACTTTTTTTTCATATCTTGCGTTATTTGGCTAAAAAATCTCATTTTCGTTTATATTTTTGAATTTTGAAAAATGCCACAACTTGGACAATTGGGTGCTTATTCAAGAAAATTATGGGGATAAATTGTTTCTATATTTTACCTACTACGAGGAAAAGTACTTACAATTTTTGAATCTTGGAAAAAAGTCCAAAAAAATTTTCAAAATTGTCTTCGATTTTTCATCCAAAATAGCTGATTGAAGAACTCGACTTGTCTTTTTGGTCCCTCGAAATGGTTAACAAGGCACGATCGAATGTGATCATTCTTCCGAAAGTTATCAAGTTCACAGACTGTCTTTCATTATTTCTTGTGCGATCAAAATGGGAATTTTCGATTTTTTGAGAAAATTAATTCAAAAGTTTTATTCACGATATTGTAGGGCTCCTAAGAAGAAACATTTTTTCCCTATGACTTTCTTTTGAATCTTGCGTTATTTGGCTAAAAATTCTGATTTTCTTTTATATTTTTGAATTTTGAAAATACCATAACTCTCATAATTTTGATTTAATCGAAAAAAATGACTGGGATAAATTGTTTTGCTTTTTGTGTGCTACGAGAAATTCTACTTAAAATTTTTTAATCTTGAAAAAAAATCCAAAAAAATGTTCAAAATGCTCCTCCTCTTCGATTTTTCAATCAAAATTGCTGGTGAACGAACTCTACTCGTTTTTTTGGTCCCTCGAAATGGGTGCCAAAGCACGATCGAATATGATCATTCTCTCCAAGGTTATCGAGTTCACAGATTATTTTGAATTATTTCTTATGCGCTCAAAACGGGAATTTTCGATTTTTTGAGAAAATTAAAAAATTTGTATTCACGATCTTGTAGGCCCTCCAAAAAGAAACATTTTTGTTCCCTAACTTTTTTTCATATCTTGCGTTGTTTGGCTAAAAACCCTCATTTTTGTGTATATTTTTGAATTTTGAAAATGCCACAACTCTGACATTTTTGTTTCCGTCAAAAAAAATCATTGGGATAAATCGTTTCACTTATTACTTACTACAGAAAGCCGCACTTAAGATTTTCGAGTCTTGAAAAAAATGGTCTCAAAAATATTCAAAATGCACCAACTTTTTGAATTTTTATCCAAATTGGCTGGCGAACGAACTTGACCTTCAGTTTCTGACACTGAAAGAGTGTACCAAAGGCCAATCAAATCGATTACTTTCTTCGAAAGGTATCGTGCAAACAGACAGACCTACATACATACATACATACATACATACAGACACATTTGTAAAAACCTGTTTTTCGGGTTCATGGGGTCTCAAAACGTGGACATTCGACAAAAACTAGGGGGGTCAAATTTTACATAAATCTAATACCTTCTCGATAAGAATGTGAAAATAAAAATAAGAAAATAAAAAAACGAAGAAATTTTTTTTTTCAAAATTAAAAAAAAAGAAAATCGAGATAAGCGTTGAAGACAAATGCACATGAGTGTCGCGCAGGTGGGCCCATGGCACTTACACGGTTATGGAAAACCATGAATTTTAAAAACTCACTTCCGGTTTAAATTTTGATATATCTTTTCACGACAATGTGCGGTAGAATTTTTGAGAATTACAAAGCCAATAAAACGTGTTTTCAAAAATATAGCACTTACACGGTTATGCCGTGGAACCCTTCAGATGTTTATCATCCGCCGGTTCGAAAAATGTGTTCAAGAATTGGAGATTCATGTTCAAAGCACTGCAAAGAGTTCGATATGTTCTCTTCTATTATTAAATTCAACAAGACTTCAAATAAATGCATATTATGTAATATTGAACCAAAGTAGTCGACAGATATGTGGAAACTTCATAATTTAAGGTATACACACACTTTTTTTCACTCGGAACTACGACTAGGCTAAAGGAAACTCTGAATTCGACTTCCGAAGCTGTTAGGCTTAGTGTATATGAATATTAAGAGAACATCTACCTAATGCTTTAGCTCACACAACAAAATGACTATTCTATGGGTATGATATGATTATATTTACCAAAAGAATTAAGAAAAACTGCTAATGCAAAGAAGAGGCCGTCGCTAATAATGATTTTCATTTCGTGAATAGTGATGTAAATAATAAATATAATGAATATCTTGCAAAGTCTTTAATTAGATAGCATATATAACGGTTACTATACATAGTAACCGTTATCTCATTTGGTAGATTTATTGGAATTTTTACAATATTTGTATTTCATCAAGTTTCTCATTTTGCGCAGTGAAAACACTATCAAATGTTTTATTACTGGTTTGACTCATGTTGTTAGAATCATTTCAAGAAATGTGATAAAAACCGCAGATAATGAGATAATTCTGGATTTGATTCCGTTTGAAGAAAATCTTGATAAAAATTACAATCATTATGTTTGTTTCAGCCTCAATCCTCGTTATTTTATCCTCTTCAAACCAAAATATTTTGGTAAAGTATGTGTTCACCCAATATCTAGATGCTCTTACCCTCTCTGATTCTAAATATCATCAGCTTAACTTCCCTCTAACTATCCTATACCAGCTGTTTCACCTTGACTCCGAGATACCGCATTCAACTCTTTTTTCGTATATCTTTTCTTCCTGTTTTGAATGTTCCATGTTACCTCTTCTCTATTTATTCATGATCTCATGCATACACGCTTTGGAAATCCTGCTTTCCTCTGCTCTTCTCTGTTTTCCTTCAAAATTCTATTATCTTTCAAGTTGCCTGATCATCACTTTCGCTCTCCTTATTTCTTCTGGCAGACTTTACACTTTCTTATGCTCTCTCTATACCAAAATTTCCACTCCATAAATTTTTATTTACCAAACTAGCACATCAAACATCGACGCCCTCATGATCCGGTCGTCTTTAAACCTCTTCTTCTCTATACCCACACTTGTCCCATTACTTTCCCAACTTCAGATCCTAGTATCCCTAGTAGTATTTTTTAATATTCCCCCTACCTTCCCATTTTCCTCCATCCTTTCTTTCAAGTTTGCTGATGAGACACCAAAAGAAGAGGGCTTAAAGGGCATCCTTGCCTTAGTCACCGTCCTGTCCAGAATTTAACTTCTCTCCTTCCTTATATCTTCACCCTCATCTCATTCTACACAAATATATCTTTTATCCCCTCTATCAACCTTTTATCAACTTTCCCCCCTTCCATAGACTTCCATAGCCTCCTCCTGTTTACCTAATGCTCCTTCCAAATTCACAAACAGAACAACCACTTATTCTTCCTTCTGATCTAAGCTTCTTTTGAATAGCAAATGAAGCACATAAATGTTGTCTTTTGTCTCCACCCCTCTTCTTAAACCTATCTGATGTGTGGTATACTTTCCTTCTCTTGCAGCTTTTTATGGCCTCATTCTAAATGCTCCTGCATAAACTTTTTTCCCGACCGACTGTTATTTCTTTTCCTTGACCCTACTATCTACGCCTCCTGAAAGTCCCTTGAAATTCTTCATCTCCTCCAGCACTCCGATCCCCTCATTTATACTTTTTCTTCCTAATGTGTCTCTGTTCCTAATTATCACTTTTCCTGCATTTATCTTCTTACCAAATTCTCCTGCTCCCTCTCCATTTTTGTTGTTGTCTTTTCCTCTCTTACCTCATCAATCAATCATCTATGTATGTCCAGTAGCGTATCTACTACTCCCTTGTCTGAACTCTTTACCTCCTCGTTTCCTCAACTTCCCAAATTCGCTATCACCAAAAAGTGTTTCGAACCTATCTCATTGCCCACTTCTATTCTAATCATCAGCTCCCCTCCCTTATTACTCTGTTTCTCTTTCTCTCTCTTCTGCTAGAATACAACCTATCAAAGTGTACTCATTTGCCTTTGCATTAGAAATGAATTAATTTTCCTTTCCTGATAGATTCTGTAGAGTTTTACCCATCCGCTCCATTCTACTGTACTTGCACTTTCCCTTGAACATCTATCTCTCTTTATCCTACATTTTTTCGCCTTCCTTCCATCATCCTACCCCTCCTCTATCGTTTTCGCGCTTCTTGCGTCGTCCGTACGAACCACTTCGGCAACATTCGTTTGAAGCCCTTCCTCATCTCTTTCATCGTCCAAGTCTTACTCATCATTACCACATCCCGTTTTCCTTCCGCCTCTGAAACTCTTTGTCAATGTTTTTATTCCTGACACATACCAGAAACCTACACTCATCCACATCACATAATAAAAATCACATAATTCCTTTCTTCTCCTCCTCATCGCACCTTTTATTTTAAAAACACTCAGTTTTCCTCCTGTACTCACTTCTGGATTCAGTCTATGTTTTCAGACTTTTTGAGGAGCTATTCATTTTCAAAAAGAAATCAGCGCTATTTTCTCGGCTTCTTTCATTAGGTTAACAAGCTTGAATTAAATTTGTCATAAATATCTTTTTAACATCGTCAGGTTTTCTACGAATCTTGCTATTTTTTTGTCGAGAGAATAAATGTGAAGATCAAATTGGACATTTTTATGTATCTCGTATCGTTTGGTTAAAAATTTTAATTTCAGATTCAAAAAAACTTCTGTTGCATAACTGTAAAGACACTTTTTAGGCCTTTTGCCATCATACCAATTCCTTTGTGGGAGCCTTTCTCGTACCACGCGTTTTTTGGCTCAAAATTGGATTTTCTTCCATATTACGGTAGGTGACCCAGTGAATGAACACTTGAGGAAATCACTATCTACAACTAGTCCATTTCACGTTATAATAATTAACTATTCTTATGAAACTTTTAAAAATAGATTCTTGAGGGTTCAAATTTCATAGTCCGATAAACAAATTTTGTTATAACCGAAAAGCTTTATAAAAAATAATAAAACAGTACAAAATTAACGAAAATACCAGTGAATGAACACTACAATCACTACGAAATAGAATTAGGATTAAGGTATAACATTACATAGGAACATTAGAAAATGACCAATTAGATCATGTTAAATATCAGAAAGCGTTGCCATATTCATTGAATATATATTATTTCAATAAAAGCCACAAGATATTTAAATATAAAAAAAGGAGGTAATACAAAAGTTAAACACAGAACTAGGTTAACTTTTCCTAATTTTTTATTGCAATATTTATTTTTTACACATTTCTATCAGTCCTTTTAACCTTACCTTACCAAAAATACAAATTTTTGTTTAAAAATGGATACCTCTTATCTAGTGAATAAAATAGAAAACTTCGATTTGACCGATAACATTTGTAACACAATACCTTACTATGTTGCTTTAGATTAAATTAGCAAATACAAATTATAAGTCCCAGCGTTGAAAAAATGCAAATTCTTTAGACATTTCTTAAAATATATTGACAAGTATGCAGTAGTAACTCTTATAAGAAACTAACTTTATATGATCAGTCATTATGATTTATAAGTGTTTGAATAAGTTTTTCACACCCTATGTGGTACTTTTTTTCCAAAAAATGTTTTGGCTTTAAGCTTTTCTTTTGAATTCTTTTGGTCTTCTTGTTTTCTTGGTTCTCTTTCTTTCCTTTTTCGACCATTCTCTGCCTCCTCTTCTTCTATTTTATTTTTAACTATATCTTCTTGTTTCTTCTTTTATTTTTGCAATTCGAGCTCTTCAGTGGCTTCTCTTTTTCCGTCGGTGAACTTTTCCCATTTTTCGAAGTAATAGTCGAGTATCCAGTGTTTGATGCGTAACTCTTCACTGGGTTCCAATATCGCCTGAGGTCCGATTTTTCTAATCGATGGCACATCTTTTTATGAATAGCTGTGCAGTGTACCTTTTGGAACATATATGTCCTAGTTCAGGGGTCAACGCAAGGTTGGCGCTTCCCCTTCTTCCCGTTCGTGCGTACATTTTTGATGTTCTAACCACCAAAATATACATTTAAACTATAACTATTTCAGTTCATATTTATATATTTGATATTTATAGTAACATTATCCGAAACAAACTTATTTATATGTAACGAAACAACAGCCAGGTCTCCGTCACCTGCTGTTCATTCACTGGACTTGCAGGGTGACAGCTTTGCTCCAATAAATGAACACAGCGTTCGTTTACCGAAGCACGGGCAATTCAAAGGTCCAGTACATAAACACTCGTTTATTAATGAAAGAACATAATTTTTTGGGAAAAACCTTGTAGGGAATTGGATCATAATATCTTACAACTATAACAGCACAATTTTGATGCAGGAAATGTAAAGAATTTTCTTGTAAAAGCAGTGTAAACAAGGAGTTGCTTAGGAACGTACCTTATAGTGGTCGACGACTTTCTCACCATTACTCACCATAATCGATGATCCTTTATATTCAAGAAATTTTTTTTAATATTTACAAAAATTTACTGAAATGAATTTTATATTACACTGTTCAAAATTACTTCAAGATTTCAAATATGGACAATCATAAAGACTCTAACTTTGAAAGCTTATATTTATATATTTTTCGCATTATTGTTGATTCACTGGTGACTGTCCAGCCACTGCATCACTCACCCTATTCCCGATGGATATAAACAAAGTGATCAGTCATGTCCAAAAATAAATTCTAAATAATCCTAAGGATTTTGAAAATCTACAAGCCCTCGCACACGTCTTTTGCATCTCGCATCGTTTTTGTCCGGAAATAAGGAATTTTGATTCTGCTTATGGATATATTGATATATACTGTATACCACATTCCTCCAAGCTGGTCTCACAGTAGACCAGGGGTGTCCAACGCGTGTGCAACGGTGTAGATAACTGCCACTCGTCAATCCCTCCTTATACCACCTTGAATGCGTTCATGCGGTGAGCGCGATGTGGAAAGGGGAAACGAGAAGAGAAATCTCGAAGTAGCGTTCGGAGAAGGGGAAGAGAAGAGAAGCGCGCAAGTCTTGCGTTGAACACCCCTGCAGTAGACCATGTTCTGCAAAAAATGACTTTGTTAGGTGGATTCGACGTCAGTTTTTCTGAAGTTCCAACCGGCTCTTCTTCCAAAGTTGGAGTACAACTGTGCAAACGTTCTTAGGCTTTCCAAAGGAAGTGTTAATAATTTTTCGCATATTCGGAGATCTCTGAGTGGAAAAATTAAAGCAGACAATCCCAGGGTTAAGGTAACCTATTCCCTCCTCTTTCACATTGCGATTGCGGATGAGGTTGGTGACCTTTCTCTGAAAGGATACCATCGAGAGTTGTTTACAGTCTTTGCGTCGTGGCATGTTCCGCCACGCAAATTACAGTCAATTAAAGTCCTATGCTTCCAACGTGATGTCGAATCCACGAGCAGGAGGGTCCTTCGAACGGGTAGACACTAGACAGTGCAGACGTATGCGTAGCGAGGTCACGTCGGTTAAGGTTTGAAGTGTTTGAACTAGGGTGAATAGACTGTAAGAGAGCAGGCAGAGATTCTTATTTCTTGATCTTTCATCTTGATTTCCAATCTTGATTCCCATTCTATTGGAATAATAGTATATTGTGTCTTTAGGGCGCGAAGTTGGAAACTCTCGTAAGTTCCTCAATCACACGAGTGGGTATTATAAGTTGTTCGTCCATGATACACACGATATTTTTGACCATAGCCTGCATTCAGAGTTTGCCTATGATGACATATGATGCTGCTGATTTCAGTTGCTGCTATGCCATACTTTGGCCCAGCAAGAGTAGGGACAAGCGAAAGGAGAGAAACTACGAGAACGGGATGTGTCGCAGCGTGAACTGTTGCAGAGTCTACTGTGAAATAGTTTACTGCATAATGAAAAATAAATCTCTCCACTTCTACCACGGGGGGAATGTTTTCATCACGTTTTGATGTTTGTGAAATTCAATCTTAAGTCCTCTTATGGAACCTAACTTTTCCAATTGAAGTCCTGGCAGAGATAACATCGGATCAACAAGAACCCTTTCATGTGGAAGTAACTTCATATATTATGACCCAAAGTTTTTCTGTTCTTTGTCGTGTAATGTATATCTTATTGAGTACCCTATGTTATATAACAAATGTTTGTCAATTGAACGTTATCGCTACTAAGTCTCAAATAATTCCTTTGAAATATCGCTTTTGAGAAAACATTTTTCATGAATCATCAAAAGCACTAACTGATCTTCAAGGAGTACGAGAAATCAATCATGATAAATATTATCATTTAGAGTAGAGTTGAGGCGTGAGTTCTGAAAGCAGCAATAGGCTGGTTGCAAAAGGTTTATTTTAGAAGTTCATTTTCCTCTATTTTCTTAACGCAGTAACTATCTCAACCCAATGCTATCGAATTTCATCAGTAAGTATTATCGCTGAACCATTATGCATTTTTCCCTCACGCAACAGGAACACCTCTGCATAGAGAAGCTCTTTTAATACGTAGTAAGTTTAATCCAATCCCGATCGCAATGCGTACGCGGATGCTGAGTCGCGCTGGATAATGCCAAGTGTAGGGACCAACCATCAGGTACATACTTACGACGGTACGTAAATGCTTACGTACGTAGGACGCAAAGGAAAGATACTAGAGTTTACTGATCCGGCAGGTACAGGACCAGGGGGTGGGGATATAATTGCGGAGGGCAGACAGATGCGCAAGAGATGTTCTTGCCGGGTCAGCATGGAGGTCACGCCTGGAATCCAGAGCAAACTATCCCCTCTTTCTCTATCTTCTTTTTCTTTCCCTTCTTCTGCTTCTTTTTTTCTTTCTTCTTCTTCTTCTTCTCTCAAGGTAGACTCGTCTGTTGCTTGGCAGCCTGACTGCTCGTACACTTCGAGAAAGGTATAGAAGTGGCTACCAACCTTCCTACCAACCTACCCGCACCAAACTTACTAACACCACCCAACCCCTCTTCGTAAGTTTATACTTAAACTTCCTTCCAAGGTTCGGACACGGTCCAGACCCCTCATCCCCGTGAAGCGTGGCCACGCGAAGACCTCATCTACCGCATCATCGCGGCACGATCTTCGTGGCGGAGACTCAGCCGCCATAAATCCGGCCAACCCGGTAACCTCTCAAAGTAAATAGACCCTATACCGAACTCGACCTTTTGACATTTTTCTACGAAATGACCCGACGATTCCGCGGGATCCAGGATCGATGCGGCAAGATTCTTACACGATTTCAGTCTCATCCCTGGGTTTCCTACTGCGTTGCTCATTAGCTTAGACACATCTTTAATTTGTTTTTAATAATGATAAAGTATTATTAACAAAAGGAAGTGACTCATAAGTAACACACTTTTAATGTTCGAAAGTTTTTCACACAATGCTGTAGAGTGGAATAGGATCCTCCCCTTATCACGAAGTACGCCTATTTTCACTTGTATTGTCTTCAATTTTTGCTTTCTAGCCCTGCAATCGGAAAGTCTAGTACACTAAGACTTCAATTGCAGCCGGATTTTGGGCACAGTCTTCTTTAGTCTTTGGACTTAAAGCAGCCCTCCCTTGCACAAGACCAATATGCAGGGCCGTATTAACAACTTCTATAGGATTTTCGTCCGTAGTAAAAATTTCCGAGGCGGCAGTTTCAACTTTTTTTATTACTTGATATTTTTCTCTCGGCAATAAAAGCTGACCCTTCTTTTCCTCCGGCATTCTCGGAGAGCTTAGGCGAAACAGTCTCGACGCTTACTGACGGAATTTACCGCTAAGGCTCTGCTCTGATTCAGTCTGCAAAACTTTCAGCACTCCTCACTCATCCTTTTGTACCCCCTCATCATCAGACAGTATTATCGGACTAATGTATACTGGAGAATTCATATTAATAGTCCCAGTGTAATAGATATTGAAAAAGGACGGACGATTTGAAGGTGACCTTAGGTGCTTTGTCAAGGATAGACTTTCGCCGGAGCCATTATTCTCTTACACTGCTGAATTGTTTGTTGTAATATTTGCCCCACCTCATCTTTAGACCCTAATCGAGGTTTGTGTAGAATTATTTACTCTAAATATTGCGTTGTCATTGTTTTTGTTTGAATTTAGAAATCAAGTGATTCTTGCGCCTGAAAATCGGTACCGCCTTGCATGCTGAATAGCGGTTATCGGCGTGCACTGCCATGCCGGCCTCAAGTATCGTCGACAAATGCAACGGATAACGTCTATGTCGACCCCGAACCGTTGGTGATAAAAATGTCCTAACTGGGCATATTAGGAGGGAAATGTAGGGAAAAAAAACCTGCCCGCTGCGCGGGCACATTCTCGTCGCGCGCTTCGCTCGCAAGTTTAAGCGCACCAATGGCACGCGACTTTCGGGTCTCGCGCTTCGCGCTCGATGGCGATCTCACCTCGCGCTCCGCGCTCGGTCATGGATTTGACTCGCGCTACGCGCTCGGCCTTTGCACCTCCCTACAGTTTTATACAGGGTGATCCTCAAATCATCATATTCCTTGTATGTACGAATTTCTAGTGCAAAACTGAACGAAAAATTCTAGTTGCAAAATGTTGTTTTCAAAATTGACTAAGGTCAACACTGAAGATTAATAGAGAACAGTTATTCACCCCAAAACAATATCTGTAAATTTGTTATAATTTTTCCCATTGGACGTGTGGTTTTTGTTTCAATCGTTAGAAATAAAATAAAAAATTGGATTTCTAGAAGAACTACAGAACATGTGAAAAAAATTAGGCAACAAAACTTCTCCACCG